>CAJHQQ010001800.1:0-82126 GCA_905132885.1 Moricandia moricandioides
AATCTTGGCTACTGTCATGTTTCGGGTGTTTGTGCTACATTCTCAATGACAAGGATCACTTGGGAAAATTTGATGCCAAAAGTGATGTTGGAATGTTCCTTGGATATTCAACAAACAGTAGTGCCTTCCGAGTATACAACTCCAGAAAAAAGACAATTGATGACAAAGTGAATGTCGTGTTTGATGATCAAATTGACTTCTATCAAGAAGGTGTAACTCAGAGAAATGTTAGTGTTACACATCAAATCTCTCGCGAAGACAACAACCAATCTGATAATGATGAGGATACAGGAGTGGAAGACCAAACTGCGACTGCTGAAATCAAGGTCCACAAAAATCATTCTCCTGAAGATGTAATTGGTGGGGTCTTTGATGAAAGGATAACTCGAAGAAATATATTGATTTCAAGGAGATGGTCAAACTAGCTTGCTTCATCACTGAAATGGCTAAACTCGAATGCTTTATTTCACTAACAGAACCCTGGAATATTCAAGAAGCTCTTCAAGATGAATTCTGGATAGCATCAATGCATGAAGAAATGGAGCAATTTGTTCGACTTCAAGTATGGGACTTAGTTCCAAGACCTGAGAATGCAAATGTGATCGGAACTAAGTGGATACACAAAACAAAATCGATGAGAATGGCAATGTGATCAGAAACAAGTCTAGGCTTGTAGCTCAAGGTTACTCTCAGATAGAAGGAGTGGATTTTGACGAAACATTCACACCTGTTGCACGTCTTGAGTCAATCCGTCTTTTGTTTGGGATAGCATGCAACCTTCAAATCAAGCTGTATCAAATGGATGTCAAAAGCGCCTTTCTTAATGGACTGCTCCAGGAAGAAGTATACGTTTCTCAACCAAGAGGTTTTGAGGATCCACATTTTCCCGAACATGTTTACAAGCTGAAGAGAGCTCTCTATGGGCTGAAACAGGCTCCAAGAGCCTGGTATGAGAGACTCACTCTGTTTCTAGTTGCTGCTGGGTTTAAAAGAGGAGGAGTTGACAAAACCCTTTTTGTCAAAGGGTCAGGCCAGAACCTACTGGTAGTTCAAGTTTATGTCGATGACATCATATTCGGAAGTACATCACAACATCGTGCTGATGAGTTTGTGCAAACGATGAAGAAGGAGTTCGAGATGAGCATGGTGGGTGAACTAAACTACTTCCTCGGCCTACAAATCAAACAAATAAAAGACGGGATCTTCATCTCTCAGAGTATCTACGCAAAAAACTTGGTGAAACGGTTTGGTATGCAAACTAGCAAAAGTGCCAGAACTCCCATGAGCACTACGTCAAAACTTTCACGTGATGAAGGAGGAGTAAGAGTTGATGAAAAACTGTTTAGAGCCATGATAGGCAGTTTGCTCTACCTCACAGCCAGCCGACCAGATCTGTGCCTAAGTGTGGGCATTTGTGCACGCTATCAGGCTGCTCCAAAGGAATCACACATGAAGGCCCTGAAACGTGTCATAAATTATGTGAAAGGTACACTAGATTTTGGTCTTCACTACTCATTTGAAACCAATTTCAACCTTGCAAGTTTTTGCGATGCTGATTGGGCCGGGTGTGTAGACGATCGGAAAAGCACTTCTGGTGGATGTTTCTTCCTTGGTAACAACTTGGTGTCCTGGCACAGCAATAAACAAAACTGTGTATCTCTGTCCACAGCTGAAGCCGAATACATTGCCCTTGGAAGCTGCTGCACACAACAACTATGGATGAGACAGATGCTAGTGGATTACGGTATCAATTCTGATTCTCTCTTAGTTCATTGTGATAACATGAGTGCCATAAACTTATCTAAGAACTCTATCCAGCACTCTCGAACAAAGCATGTTGATCTTAGACACCACTTTGTGCGAGAGTTGGTTGAGTTAAAACTTGTAGTCATCGAACATGTACCATCTGAAAATCAACTTGCTGACATATTCACTAAACCTTTAGATTTCAACTGTTTTTTGGGTCTCCAAAAAGCATTGGGAATCGTTCATCTTTAATTAGTTACCAATGACTGGAAAGAAGGACAAATTTCTGTAGAAAAGTCACATGTCAAGTTACAGACATCTCGTTTTGAACTCACAATTTTGCATAGGGTAGAGTTACATACTGGAACTAGTTTTCACAAAGTCACATACTCCAATTATGAAAGACACTCATCTTGGGTCAGGATGCTACCACATTTTCGATCTAAGCTTGATCACTGTCTGGATTGGATAGGGAAACTTAAAACATGTTGCGTGTAACACACAGTTTGCTGTGTCTAACACAAGTTTTTTCCAGTGTGATAAGCACTCGTCCTGGATCAGAGTGTCACCCCACTTTGCATCTGGTGTCGATCACTGTTTTGATTGGGCAGCTCTAGATTAAAATTAAAAAAAAAAAACCAAAATAAAAAAAAAAAAACAAAAGGAGAGTAAACAGAATAACCCAATATGATAAACACTCGTCCTGGATCTGGGTGTTACCCCACTTTGAATCTGGTGTCGATCACTGTTTTGATTGGGAAGGGACATGTTTTTTTTTACTTTCGAAAAATTGTGATTGTGTTAAACTCTTGAAACAGTGTGTGACCTTCCTGTGTGAAACTAGTCTGTGACAGCTACTCGGCTGAGAAATAGCTACAGATTTGAAATGATTCACTGACCTCTCTAAAATGTTTTCTCTGCAACTGTGATCTGGGGTAAGTATATTGAATTCGTCTCACCCCTTCCCAGACAAATAAGATGAGCTGATCTAATACATTAAGTGTTTTTCAGATGAACATTTCTGACAAAAGTTACTCATCAACATGTCACAAATGTGTCTTACTTAGAGTACTAAGATTGGGTTCTCGTGATAAGGAATGGTCTCATAGTCACTCTTGCTCGCATATGATGGGCTTGGGCCGAGATTTGTTATATATATGACTAATGAACATGTTCCAAGTGCAATTTTTTAGGGTTTGTTATTGGTGATTCTCTATCCTTCTCTGGACCTTCTCTCACCTTCGGCGACATGCATCAACGCACGCGATCGCACAAATTCAGTGAGTCATCGTCACACGGTTAAGTCTCCGACTCTTCAGATCATGATTCTCGCAGCTCTAAGAAAAGGTCTCGATTTGAAACAGGCAGTGCCAGCCATCAAAAATCATCCGCCGGCAATCGATCAACTAACCAACCTCATACCTTTCAACCACAAGAATCAAGATACGAAGCTCATCGCTTGAGATTTGCTGAGTCTGTGCGATCACAACCTGAGATGTACCTTCCTCCATCTCCTCCTTACAGTTCTAAGTTCTTCACGGAGGCAGCCTATGACAGGTATTTGAAGTTCAAGAACAAGAAATTTATTCTTCAAAAGTTTTTCCTTTGGATGTAGCCAATCTTCAAGACATCAAAGAAGTAGTTCTCAATGTGGAGATGATCTACACAGTCATTGATGTGGATCCATTTGTTCCCAACCTGATCTGGGAATTTCTTGCCAATCTCGGCGATGCTGTAGAGATTACTGGAGGAGTAATTGTGTATGTTCGTGGTGACATGTATGAAGTCTCTCCAGGCATGCTCAATTTGCTGTATGATCTTCATCCTGGAGATTGTACTTGTGACATGCATTCCGAGAACTTGGACTCGGTTGTCTCCTTTCTCACGAATGGACATCGCCGAAGATGGGAAGGTATGTGCTCAAAGTTTCTCACAGCCACAAATCAGGTTCTATACAAGCTGTGCTGCTCAAACTGGATGCCAACCATGAATCATACGAATATGAAGCCTGATCGCTTGAAGTTTCTTTACTCACTCCATCATAAGAAGGGGGCTGATTTTGGGATCATTGTGTATGAGCAACTCTTGGCAATGGCTAATACGGCGGAAGATACTCAACGCAGGATAGGATTTCCTACTCTCATTCAACAGCTTCTCAGCTCTCAACGCATTGTTCCCAGGCGTGAAGGGGATGAAGAAGTCACGGGACATCCTACAGTCTTAATCAAGGATTGCAAGGCTGGACGAGGAATTGGTGGAGTCAGGCAACCACCAAATCTGGGTGATGACCTGCAAAAAGTCATTGACTTACTCCGTACCATTCAACTCAGGAGTCGAATTAAGTCCTCTGATTCTGGTGTTTGATTATCCTTTCTCATGTTTTTTTTATCTAACTGTGCACTCAAGCAGGGGGAGAATATGGTGATGCGGTTCCAGTGCATGTTGTTGACAGCGATGATGATGATGATGAGTAGTGTTTTGAGTCAACTCAGTGTTTAGTGTTTTTGCTGTTGAATTGTTTCTAGTTGAATTCTGATGTTTCATGTTCTATTGACTTTGGTGTTGGCCTTTTGAACTTATGAAAAAAAAATTTCTCTCCTTAAATGCACGAGCCATGTTTTTGGATAAGTTCTTTAAACAGGTGCTTGAGTTGTCACATTAAGATAAAAAGGGGGAGAATGAAAGCTTGAAAGGATTGAGCGTTTACTATGGTGTAACACAAGTAGAGATGTGAGTTACAAATAGGTGAATAACGAAGTGGAATTCGGTATTGCGTCTTATGTGTTACACACGAGGGGATGTGTGTGACACATGGTGGATAAGCTTATAAGAAGTCGGTTGTTGAAGATAAGAGTCTCCACGAATCTAGGAGTATCTGCGAGAAGACAAGATAGAAGATTCAATGAAGATTCATGTCTATCACAAGATATACGGAGTGTAGTATATATAGATGTGAGGAGGCATTAGAAAAGTTTAAAGGTTTTTTTGGGTGAGAGATCGTTGGTTCTAGAGAGTGTTCTAGATCAAGGTTGTTTTGTGTTAAGCAACTGAAAGTTTACCATAAAAGGGGTTTTTGGTAGATCAAGAATTGGTCCGTCTCTAGTCCAGTGTGACGTTGAGTAAATCGGATTAAACAGATCTAGGGAGATTGTTTAAGAAATTCTTAATACACAAGTTTTCTTTTTCTTGGATATCGTTGAGTTATTGGTACTGGTTCCTATCAGATCTTTCAGTATCCAAATTGTGAAGATCCTAGGATCACTCATTTGCTATTTGTGGATGTTCTGTTAGTGTTCTCTGATGGCTCTCGGCATTCATTTTCGGGTATCTCAACAGTTATGGCAAAATTTAAAAGGATAAGTGGTTTGGAGATGAATCCTGCAAAATCTGAAATCTTCTTTGGCGGATATCAGGATACTGAAGCTGTTGTATTAAGTGATCTGACTAGGTTTGCCATTGAAGCCAGGAAGTCGCCTTACTCTTGCAACTATACAACCTCTTATTGATAAGATCACAAGTAAGCTGCACTAATTGACAGTGAAGTATCTATCATTTGCGGGTAAGGTTAGGCTTATTGCCTCAGTGATTTATGGGATGGTGAATTTTTGGAGCGTTCTGTTTGTATTGCCAAAAGCTTTTTTATGCAAAAAATTGACTCTATATGTGCTGGATTCTTATGGCGAATGATACTAGTTCAGCCAGACGTTCGCGTGTTGCTTGGACTGATGCTTGGAATCCTAAGATTGAGGGTGGGCTAGGTATAAGATTGCTCAAATATTTTGAAAAGGTTTTCAAGCTTAAAAGGGTATGAAATTTCTTCACTGATTCAGGTTATATATGGGTTGCTTGGTTGAAAAACAAACCTTTAGAGGCTGGGATTTTGGATGACATAGGACTCAACTCATTGCACACGGTACGTAGTATGCTAGAACTCAAGCCTGTTCCTCAAGGAGTATATGTGCTCTGTAGTTGGTAATGATGAAATGTCAACATTCTGGTTTGATTCTTGGACTGCTCTAGGACCACTTATTGACACTGCAGGTCAGGGAGGGCCGCGTTCAATGCGAGTAAGGAAGGGAGCCGCGTTCAATGCGAGTAAGGAACTTTGTTCTTGCCTCATGTTAGGTCTAATGAACTTCAGGCTATACAGGTTGAGATCCTAACATTCATCCTCCTGATCATACACAGGCCCTCGACATTTTTTAGTCGAGCAAAGCAAATGGAACTTTTGGCTCGTTAGTCTCTTCCAAAGTAACTTAGAAGTATTTGTGGGATCATTCTCCTACGGTCTAGTGGCACAAGGTGATTTGGTAAAAACAACACATACCAAGAAATTCTTTCATGGCTTGGTTAGCTTTGCTTATATGGCTTCCAACAAGAGACAATCTATGACGATGGGGATTGGATGTTCCCTGAAATTTTGGGCTATTTTCTAAAGATCTGGTGAATGTGAATTTTCTTCTTTTATTTGGTAATCGTTCGCTTATGGTATATGGGATAATCCTCCCTTGGATTTACACTCTGCATCAACTTGGATTCCTCGTAATGTCAACGTCATTGCGGTTATCAAACTCATCTTTCAATCCTTGATCTACCTTATTTGGAAATAGAGGAATGCGCGCATCTTCACGACTATCTCATCTCACATTCATGTTATTAGCCTTACTCTTGAGAGGCTTCTCCGTGACAGGTTCGCTCACTATCGCCAGGTCCTGCCCAAGAGCCATCACCACAGCAGTTTTGCCTCTCAATCTACCGACCTCCATGACAAGCTCCTCTCCTTCTTCTCCTCTATTTTGTTTTTTTTTCTTGAGTTGTGTTGTTATTCATATATTTATTTGTAACATTTAAAAATTTAAAAATGGTATAAATCTTAACATTTTACCCAAAAAAAAAGATCTTTTTATTAACATAAGCTCAAAACATCATAGTTATCTTTACTCTTTTCCAATCCAGGTAAGCCTCTTCTAAATAATTACACAAGCTCAGAATTTTTAATCAATCTAAGTGGCATCAGCATTATATTTTGTGAATTTAATTCACATGTCACAATTTTCTTACAAATATATATTTACTATCATAATTAAAATAAAAATATTGATAATGTGTAAAAAATAATTTTTTTTATGATTCTTTTAATGTTGAAATATACATACAATATATAAAAGACATATAAATAGTAAAAGGTAATATTATGAAATCATATTCATATTTATAATATTATTTCAAATTTATATTATTTATAAATTATTCATTTATTTACTTACAGGCGGGTTTTTCCTAATTTCTTATAAATAAAAGAAGCTTCCACACAAGAAGTTCCTAACTACAGATTAACCATTTACATCACATTCCAGATCGAATTCCAGATGGAGCACACAATGACAACCTCACAAATTAGCAAATACAATGTCAAAAAGTTGACGTATAATGACCTACATTTACCAATACAACAAATACAACATAAACACAAAAATTCAATAAAAAAAAATTCTTTGCGTTCACAACAAAAAATACCCATCTAAACACAACACTTACATATCCATAACACATAAACAAATAAACAACATTTTGTACGAAATGTGGCCAAACCACTAGTAATATACATATTACTCAAGAACCATTTATCTAAATAATGTGGAATATCTAATAGGCCTTCTTGAAATGTAAGAGGGAAATAGTCTAACAAAAACAACTCAAATCCAATATTTCCGAAATACCACAGCCATGCAGGTTATTTTTATAGGGTTAAACTGTAGACTTTACCACATCAGTAATAGGACTAACTCACATCCAAAAATTAGCTTAAAAGTGAAGGACCGTCACATACGATATATACTGTCGAGGACCTTTTGCCCAGCGATATGGGACATTTAATAGTGGCATCTAAACATAAGAACACTAAAACTAAAATATATAGATAATACAATTAGCCTCTCGTGAAGGTGAAAGACAAGGTCAAGAATATGGCTTTGATCGAAAAGATCCTGAATATCGTTCTTCCAATCCTTACGGTTTCGTTTCTTCTCTTATTCTCTGCCTTGAGATGTTACTCGCCTAACCTAAAAGGTGAAGATGTATGGTGAAGACGATGATGTAGCAGAGCAGAAGTAGTTCATGAAATGAGACATGTACTACTGCATCAGAGAGACGGATCATGAAAAGCACGTGTCAAGACCGACGCACTAAAAGTAAGAATTAATGAAGAGGCATATTAAAGGAAGACTTGGAGAAGAAGCAATCGATCTAAAGAGAAAAGGAAGATTGGCTTATTCGCTGAAGTAAAAGAAATGGAAAGTTTCCATTGGGTAGATAGATTAGATCTAGGGCTTCTCGAAAGATATAAAAGAAGGAGTCGTGGTACTGTGTTGGGTAACACACATAAAGAGCTTTTAGCAATAGAGAGTTTTGTACGTCCGAAGAAGGAGAAGCAAAGCATCTAGGGGTTAAAAGGCTTTGGTGGTTCAGATTTTATCTTAGGTATCTGAACGCATAAGACTAGCAAACAAGTTGAGGTTTGTCTTGAGCTTGTTTGGTTTATTTCTTTTAAGAAGACCAAGTGTAAGCTTTTAAAAGAATAAAGATAGTCGTGATTCTTGGAATTGAATAACCTTGTACTATTGTGTGTTCTACATCGCATAGCTTGCTTATCTTACACTAACAATTGGTATCAGAGCGAGTATTTGTATTGTGTTTGTCTTAAACAGGTAGGATCCTGCGGAGTAAGATGGATAGCTATCGCGAGTTGGTGACAAATTCCAAAGTAATCCTTGAAGTAGGAAACTATGGTTTTTGGAAGGCACGTATGAAGGCTACAATCAAGGGTATTGACCCATTAGCGTGGAAGGCTGTGGAATCTGATTGGAAGCCACCTGTTGCAAGAGGCGATGATGGGAAAGATGTTCCAAAGCTTGAAGAACTCTGGACTGATGATGAGAACAAGATGGCGAAGTTCAATGCTCGTGCACTAACTGTCATACACTGCAACGTAGCAAGGAAGCAGTTTGAACTGATTCAAGGGTGTGAGGCAGCAAAGGATGCATGGGATATTCTCCAAAGGCACTTTGAAGGAACTTTGAAAGTCCAAAGTTCTAGGAAGGATATGCTGGCAACTAGGTTTGAAGAGCTAAAGATGGAAGAAAGTGAATCTGTTGGAGACTTCAGCTCAAAGATCATCTACTGGCGCAAGAGGCACTCACACTTGGAAAGAAATACAAAGAGAAAAAACTTGTGAAGAAGTTTCTGAGGTGCTTGTCGTCAAAGTTCATGGCGTACAAGGCAGCTATGAGTGTCTCCTGTAACACAGATGAGATGACCTTTGATGAAGTAGTTGGGATGCTACAAGCACATGAGATGGAGGTGTCCGGTGGAAAGAAGGAGAAAGGAATTGCTCTTACATCAGTTGAGAAGGATCAAATGGAGGACAATGATCCAGTGAGCCTCTTGGTCAGAGGTTTGATCGAGCTCTACGAAAGGTGGAAACTGGACAGAAGAAGTTTGGTTCAGGAAGGAAGACATCCGAACCAGATAAGAACTACAGGAAGAATGACTCTAAGTGTTACGAATGCAAGGGGTATGATCACTTTCGAACTGAATGTCCTACGATAAAAAGAAGAGATCTCCAGTTTCATAATTGCAAAGGATATGGGTACACTTAGCTGAGTGTGAGTCGGATGGAAGAAGAAAACCAGAAAAATCAATGATAGGAATCAATGACAGCGACTCAGACAGCGAAAATGAAGAAGAAGTGAACAACTTCGTGGCATTTTTGGGAATAGTAGAGTGTGATTCAGGATCTGAGAGTGACACGGAACAAGAGAACGAACTAAATGAAAGCTACATGGAAGTTCGAGAAACTCTAATAAAATTGGGCACGGAGAATCTTGTGCTAACCAAAGAGAAAGCGAGACTAGAAGGTGAAATATGAATTCTAAGGGATGACCTAAACATGGAAGCAGAGTTAGCCAAGGAAAGCGTGAATTTGATCAAAGAGAAATTGACTCTGGCGAAAAAAGTTGATGCACTTAGAGAAGAAGTACTTGTTGAAAGGAAGAAAGCGACTGATCTTCAAGCTGAACTAGATCAACAATATCGAAAGATCAAAATGCTCATGGGAACGAAACAACTTGACAAGATTCTAAGCAGTGGGAGAACTGATAACTCCACCATGGGAATTGGCTACACTGGAAGGCAATGTAACTCAACGGGTACAACACGTTTTGTGTCTGGAGGATTTCCACATGTTGAAGAAGTCAAGACACAAAGTACCTCAGCTCAAGTCAGCAGATGTTTCTTCTGTGAGAAGGTTGGTCACTACAAGAAGTATTGCCACAAATATCTAGAACGGGTCAAACAAGTTTGGAGACAACACAAGTTCTGAAGAATCGGTAAGACATCTCGAGGATGGATGAAGAAAACTGAGATGTATCCTAAGGCAGTAACTAAAACAAGAAGTACCTTTCAATGTAACATGGCGCAAGTTTCAAGTGAATCAGAATCTGATGAACCATGGTACTTTGATAGTGGTTGCTCTAGACACTGACATGAAACATTGAGTGTCTAGACAAAGTGTCTAAAGTAAAAAGAGGAAAAGTAACTTTTGGAGATGGAGGCTGGGGAGTCATTCAAGGCAAAGGCACAACATGTAGTTCAGAAGTACCTAAATTGGTCAACGTCTACTTTTTCAAAGGATTGAAAGCTAACATGATAAGCGTAAGTTAGTTTTGTGATGATGGACTTACGGTAAGCTTCTCAGCAATTGACTGTCGTGCTATAAACCAGTATGGGGTGACAGTACTGCAAGGTGTCATATCAGGCAACAACTGCTACATGTGGGAAAAGAAGGTTAAATTTCTATCAGCTCAGGGAAATGTTGATATGTGGCATCGACGATTGGGGCATATGAACTTAGGAATATGACAAATCTAGTCCACAACAACATGATTCGAGGAGTACCCAAACTCAAGATCGGTGACAAGATGGTGTGTGGTGCATGCAATGAGGAAAAGCAAGTCAAAATACAACACAGGAAAGTACCAGATGTTCAAGCAAAGGCACCTTTAGATCTAATTCACATGGATCTCATGGGGCCTATGCAAACAAAAAGTATCAGAGGGAAGAGATATGTGTTCGTACTGGTAGATGACTACACCAGATTCACGTGGGTAAGGTTTCTCAGGGAAAAGTCAGAAGCTCCTGAAAGTTTCAGAATCTGGGCTCTCCAACTCATAAATGAAAAAGGAGGGATCAAGAAGATACGCAGTGATCATGGTGGTGAGTTTGAGAATGAAGTCATGACTACCTTTCTTGAATTAAAAGGAATAGCTCATCAGTTTGCAGCACCAAGGACACCCCAACAGAATGGAGTGGTTGAAAGAAAGAATAGGACTCTACAGGAGATGGGAAGGGCAATGCTTATTGGTAACAAAATAGCCAAAATATTCTGGGTTGAGGCACTCAACACGGCTTGTTACAGAATCAATCGTGTGTATGTCAGAAAAGGGACAACGAAGACTCCCTATGAAATGTGGACATGCAAAACTCCTAATCTAGGTTACTTTCATATTTTTGGATGCAGGTGCTACATTTTGAATGACAAGGACTACCTCGGAAAATTTGACTCAAGAAGTGACGAGGGATTCTTTCTGGGTTATGCACAGTCTAGTTCAACTTACCGGGTCTACAACAAATGGTCAGAAACGATTGTGGAATCAGTCAATGTTGTGTTTGATGATCTGTCAGTGGTTGTAGGAGGAGATTTGGAGTCAGATGAAGAAGATGAAGAAGATGAAGATGACTCAACAAGAGGTATTAAAGAAACAATTGAAGAAGGTCCAACGACAGACACATTACCTCAACCGGTAATTCAACAGGTTCATCGTAATCACTCGACGTCAGACGTGATTGGAGGCATTGAAGATGGACGGAAGACTCGTGGCAAATTCATAAATTTCAGAGAAATGGTGTAATTCGCATGCTTTGTCTCCTCAACTGAACCAAAGACACACGTTGAAGCACTCCGTGATGAATATTAGATTGTCGCAATGGAGGAGGAACTTGAGCAGTTCACAAGGAATGATGTGTGGGAACTGGTTGCTCGACCTGAAGGAGTAAACGTGGTTGGAACAAAATGGATCTTCAAGAACAAGACTGATGAGCATGGAGAAGTCGTTCGCAACAAGGCAGGACTTGTGGCTCAGGGATACTCACAGATTGAATGAGTAGACTTTGAAGAGACATTTGCTCCGATTGCAAGATTAGAATCCATTCGGTTGTTTCTAGGGATGTCATGTATACTAAACTTCAAAGTGTATCAAATGGATGTGAAAAGTGCCTTTCTTAATGGAATACTTCAGGAGGAAGTCTATGTTGAGCAACCAAAGGGATTTAAAGATACATTGCATCAAGACTATGTCTACCGGTTGAAGAAAGCTTTGTATGGATTGAAGCAAGCACCTTGTGCATGGTATGAAAGGCTCACAGGATTTTTGTTAGAAGCTGAGTATATCAGAGGGAGTATAGACAAAACACTATTCTTCAAGGAAGTGGAGAAGAATATAATTATTGTATAAATCTATGTGGATGGTATTATCTTCGGAGGGATGTCACAGAAGCTGGTTGATGCGTTTGTTCAGGATATGACTCAAGAGTTTGAAATGAGTATGTGTGGTGAATTGAAGTATTTTCTTGGACTTCAAGTATCTTAGTCAGAGAAAGGTGTTTTCATTTCTCAGAGTGCCTATGCTAACAGTTTGGTAAAACGGTTTGGGCTGGAGCACTCCAAAGTTTCAAAGACACCTATGAGTACATCACTGAAACTTGCACGAGATGAAGCTGGAGAAGATGTTGATGCTAAGCTCTATCGAGGGATGATTGGAAGTTTGTTGTACTTGACTGCGAGTCAACCAGATTTGTCATTCAGTGTTGGTGTGTGTGCAAGATATCAAGCCAAGCCTAAGGTATCTCACTTGAATGCAGTAAAGCGAATCATCAAGTATGTCAAAGGAACGGAGAGCTTGGGAGTGTATTACTCAAAGAATTCCAACAAGAACTTGGTAGGCTATTGTGATGCAGATTGGGCAGGATGTGCTGATGTTAGAAAAAGTACCAGTGGAGGATGTTTCTTTCTTGGAAAGAATCTTATATCATTGCTGAGAAAGAAGCAAAATTCTGTATCACTCTCTACGGCAGAAGCAGAATACATTGCTATGGGTAGTTGTTGCTCATAACTTATCTGGATGAAGCAAATGTCAGCTGATTATAGAATGCACACAGGTCCCTTTCTTGTGTATTGTGACAACAAAAGTGCAATTGATATCTCGAGGAATCCGGTCCAACATTCAAGGACGAAGCACATTGACATCAGACATCACTTCATCAGAGAATTAGTTGAAGACAATCAGGTAGTAATTGAACATGTAGTTATTGATTTACAATTGACTGATATATTCACTAAATCTCTTGAATTTAATCGCTTTGTCACACTAAGAAATGCAATTGGTGTGTGTAATCTTGATTGTTGAGTCAAGTTGTGCAGAGAGTAGTGCAATGGTTGATTCGGGATGTACATATGATTCAGATTGGTTTTGGGCCCCGAGAACGCTGTGGAAAAGAGCTGCTTGGTATGCCGTCAATACTGTGATGGTATAGGTTTCACGTCAATCTGTGGCTCCCCCCATCTCAATAAAAAAAGAGCCAAAAATGTTTCAGAAAGATGCTCAATAAAAAGGAATCAAAAGAAAAGATAAAGTTGATGAATTCATGATGGGAAACAAGAGGGGTTTCACAGCACGAGAATAAAGGATGAAAACCAACAGTATTGATGAATGCATAACAATGTGAATGGTAGCCATAAAAAGACAATCGGGTGCACCAGAGTATAAGATCTAGAAACAATTATATGTGCAACCTGAATCAAGTACTGAGCCAATTCATGAAGAACAACACATGAATGGTGAATAAACTGATTTAAATGCTTTATATCATTCTTGACTCAGCCAATTGTAAAGTGTGACTTGTGTTTTATTACTATCTTGGGAGTCTGATGATACAACATTAATTCACGAATGTGCCTAATGTTTATGTTCTTGGATGAGAGAAATTAAATGTTGTAGGTATACAAAGGAGAGGATAAACAAGTCAGGGACTAAAAGTGCAATATCAGAAAGGTTGATTCAGTTCCATTCAGTTAAGGGAAGTAGTGGGGCACAAACCCTAAAATTTCTCCATCGTGCTTAAAAACCTAATCTCCCAGCCTCTCTTCCCCTCTATCGAAATTCAAGCAAAGAAACCAACCTCTATAATGGGAAAAGCCAAGAACTCAGCTCAACAAGGTGAATCGTCCAAGGTAGAACAACATGCGAGAGGCTGAAGCAAGTCGAAGGTCACTCTCTGATGAGGAACCCGAATCACCTCCGCCGAGAAACGATCCACCGGTGTCTACGGCTCTTCCAGAAGTCACTGAGGAGCTCGAGTCCTTCAACACTGCGACTGAGGAGAGTGATGAAAGGACCCCTGGTCTTGAAATAGATTCATCTGCCAAAGATCCTGTAGCAAATCCGAAGCCGCAAAAGGAGTCTTCAAGTGCTGCTGTGCCGGAAGCTCAGATCGGAGACAAGTCGCCGGAAGATAAGGGTGAGTCTGCTCTTCCTCTGGTGCCTGTAGACACGGAGAAAACTCTGAGTGAAGCAGAGTCTGAATCAGCCAAAAAGGTGGATGATGAACCCAAAGAAGATGTTGTGACATTGGGATCTGATTCAGAGGAAGTCTCAGTAAAGGAAAGAAGAAAGAAAAGGGTGCTGAAGCGGCTAGGATTGCGTTCTGGGAAATAGAGAAAGACCAGAGAAACCAGTACACCGACCCAATCCCAGTTCCTTACACCAGAAGATGCAGCCAAGTCTCCATATTTGGCTAAGGAAGCAGGAGGTTCAGCTCAGGTGAGATCCAAGAAGTCAGGAGACCAGGGCCCTGAAACAATGCCAAGTCCTCTCAAAAAGAGGTATGATCAGTTCTTAAAGCGTAAGGTAATTGCTGAACGAACTATAGATATGAAGGAAACTGATCAGTGGGGGTACTTAGCGGTCATTAAGAAGGGGTCAATGGAATCAACTGTATCTTCTCTTGGTGTTTATGTTGAACAAGTCGTAGCTGAGTTTTATGCTGGATTGCCAAGTGTGAAAACCGAAGCAGATACTGAGGAAGTGACTATCTCAGTAAGAGGGCATGCGTACAAGTTCTCACATGCCATCATCAACAGTGTCTTAGGCTGGGAGCCACTCACAGATGAAGAAGAGGAGGCAGAGACGACTTTGGATGAAGCTTCAGCAACTAACTTGGCATCGTTTATCACTGGAAACATAAGGAAAGAATGGGATGGTCTTACCACAGCAGATCTCACACCATGTTATGGAGCTTTGATGATTATAGCTGCATACAATTGGATCCCTCTACTCACAAGACTCGCGTATCTCTTGAGAAGGAAAGGATGATCTACAAGATGGCTCATGGAGTTCGTGTTGATCTGGGTAAGATGGTGTTCAAACAAATCATCAATCTTGGAGTTACTCAGCGAAATGATGCACGTTGGTTGATTTTTCCTCAGTTGATCATGGGACTTCTCCAAGCACAGCATGCGGTTCCATCCTACACCAGTGACAAGCTTGAACATCCTGTAGCATACAAGAAGGACAAACGGGTGGGTGAGATCTATGAGCAGCGAGTAGCTAAAGAAAAGGCATCAGCTAAAGTTGAATCAAAGAGAAGCTCTGCTAGGACAGCACGACTGCCATCTCCTGCCCCAACTCTTGTTCCACGAACTACTACACCCAGCTCCAGAACTGGACCACGCCGAGTATTTGTAAACGATCTTGGATCGGTTTCCATACCTCAGGGATCACTTACCAGGGCTGATCTGCAAGTGGCACTACATGACACAACTCGAGTTCTTCAGGCCCTAGCTGAGATAGTCCAGGATCTTCAGAGTGCTGTAGCAGGTAAGTACTGTTCTTTATGTCTCAAGTATTAATGTTTCCTGTTATTTTTAATATGTGTGCTCACAAGCAGGGGGAGAAGAAGAGGATTGAGATGCAGAAGACAAAGATTTTGGGGGAGCTTTGTCTTATTATGTTTATTGCACCACTTATTGCAATATTTTATCCATGTTTTCAGACTGGTTAAGTTTCTGGGGGAGCATTTGCATATGATAGCTTTTGATAATATGTATTGTAGTGCTTGAACCCATTTTTTCTTTTGGATAATCTAAGCAAGTTTTTAACTGTCTTGATGTGGTTGAAATAACTCTTAGGCACATATACTAATGGTGTTGTGGTTGCTATTGTCTTCTATTTCAGGTGCTTATGAGACGACGAATTAAAAATGGGGAGATTGAAGATGTATAGTGAAGACGATGATGTAGCAGAGCAGAAGTAGTTCATAAAGTGCGACATGGACTACTGCATCAGAGAGACGGATCATGAAAAGCACGTGTCAAGACCGATGCATAAAGGAAGATTTAATGAAGAGACATATTGAAGAAAAACTTGGAGAAGAAACAATCGATCTAAAGAGAAAAGGGAGATTAGCTTATTCGCGGAAATAAAAGAAATGGAAAGTTTCCATTAGGTAGATAAATTAGATCTAGGGCTTCTCGAAAGATAAAAAAGAAGGAGTTGTGGTACTGTGTTGGGTAGCACACATAGAGAGCTTTTAGCAATAGAGAGTTTTGTACGTCCGAAGAAGGAGAAGCAAAGCATCTAGAGGTTAAAAGGCTTAGGTGGTTCAGAGTCTATCTTAGGTATCTAAACTCATAAGACTAACAAACAAGTCGAGGTTTGTCTTGAGCTTGTTTAATTTATTTCTTTTAAGAAGAACAAGTGTAAGTTTCTAAAAGAATAAAGATAATCGTGATTCTTGGAATTGAATAACCATGTACTACTGTGTGTTTTATATCTCATAGCTTGCTTATCTTATCTTAGATCAGTTGTATTTAAACAATTCCATAATTAATGATTAGAAATTGACTTTGATCAAAATCTAAAAAAAAAAGATATAGAAGGATTGAACAACTAAGCATAGATTCAATTCCATCACAAATGATTAGAAATTGACTCTGATCAAAATCTTTTAAAAAAAAATAGTAGAATTGAGCAACTAAGCATAGATTTCTTTGATTTAGTTATTACGTCTTTTGAATATATGTAACAAAATCAGAAGTATTTTCTTCCGGTCTGGCACTTGGTTGGAAAATTGCTAGTTGGATACTCCCCAGTATGTAAGTGCACAAAAAAAGAACTCCCCAGTTTGTATGTGTGTATGGAACTATACAGTTCACTTATTCTTATAGATAAAACAACCAGTTACATCGTACTAACATATGCGTAGTAGAAAGTACATCCCCAAAACAAGGGTGTACTGTTAGACACTTATAAAGTATCGACCTCACTCTACTTCGACTTGATTTCTGGCGTTCTGATAGATTCAGGGTATAGAACACTACGCAAACCAGGAATGTCCAAGATCTTCTTGTTCAGTGCATTTTCCTCGGACGTACCATGTCCGGACAAGAACAGCAATCTGCAACCCCACTCAATCAGTTCCGGACAAAACACTTTCCAAAGGTACGTCACCTTAAACCACGATGGTTCGGTCACATATCTCTGTTTCCTGCACACACCTTTCACTATCCCCTTGGCACAACCTGAGACTGATGTCACTGGAAATGCTCCTATTTGAACCTAATTTTGTAAACGAGCATTCTTTCAACAATACAATTCATAATTATTCAACGATGTTTATTCAGAATAAGGAGTTAGCCTTGAATTACATCTCTGATGTCTTGGTTGACTATTAACTCGCCTTCACCAGAGAAGTACTTGCCTTGTGTGAGTTCCGATTCTATATAACCAGGTGTGACAATGGTAATGTGTACATCGCCACCAAGCTCAACCCTCAACGTCTCGAAGAAGTTCAACAAAGCTGCTTTGCTAGCCTAGTTAACATAATCAGGTAACAATTACTCACAATTAACGTAGGTAAACGAGGCAGTCCAGCAAAGCCACTTTTCTAATTAAGGGAAACGTGTTTATAGTGACTTACATTATAAAAGCTCATCCTTGGGGCGGTTAGCCATGCTGCAGAGGACGACATAGCCACAATCTTACCATTGCTTTGTCGAAGGTACGGAAGCGCAGCACGAGTTGTATAAACCGATCCCCAAAAGTTAGTATCCTGATACAAAAAAAATAGTCGGTATCATAATAAAAAATAATAGTTAGAAAGATTGGGTCCTTTATTTCCCGATTATTGCAACATTACCATAACTGCTCTTGCCCTAGTTAATTCTTCAATGTTTTCGAACATTGAAATCTGCATTATTCCAGCATTATTTACAAGATGATCCACTGCAAGGTAAAATCAAGTCAAAAACAGACGAAACATAGCAGACTTACTGATATATTCTTGACAGGAATAAGACTGGAAAAAATTTAATCCTTTATCGAATCTATGGATAGGTTAATATGTTTTCTTTTTTTTGCAAAGTGGTAAAAGTGATGGTTTTGACATCGAAGGAACTAGTCAGGCTGGTACGGTTTTGGTGACTTACATCTGCCAAAATGGGAGATGGCCTCATCGATGATTCGTCTACAATCATCAGGTTTGGAAACATCAGCGTGAACGGTAATAACATTGGGGGATCCAACTTCACGAGCAATCTCTGCAACTTCCTCTAGACGGTTCTTCCTTCGGGCAGTCAGAGCCAAACATGCACCTTTACTTGCGTACTCATATGCCAATTGCTGATAATAACAATAATAATAATATATAGTGATTAATATTTTTTTTCATATTAATATATATGCGTACTCATATGCCAATCCTCAATGAATAATATTTTTTTTCTTATGTCAAAAATTTTAGTTTTAATGCATTATAACTAAACCTCGCCGATCCCGGAGGAAGCACCAGTGATGAGAACCACTTTTCCATATAGATTTTCAGAGAAAATTGTTGAGAAGATAGACTGCACAAACTTGAAGCAATAAAAAGGAGGCAAGAAGAAGCAAAGACCAAAGAAAGTGAAGAAAGGTGCAGTTAGATTGAGGAAATCGTTTATCAATTCCATCGTCGATCAAAACACAAAATACATTAATGGGATACGGATTCTCCTTCATTTGCTTTTGCGTGACATATATATATAACTGTAATAATTTATAATTGCACTTCGGCCTACACGGTGATGAGACAAAGAGTGAAGACACGCGGATCAGAAGTACATAGTGGCAACATTGCATGGCAACGACACGACACGTTGTCAGAAGATTTCAGAAACGCGCGTCGATCACTTGTACTCGTCGTTGTTTTCTTTTTTCCTAATATCTCTAGTGGATAAGATAAATCTTCATTCCATCAAAAGTTATTTTGTCTTTTCTATAAATTGACTTGCGTGCCGGGAAGAATATTGTTTTTGTCTCTTTTATGAATTGGTATTTTTTTTGATTAATGTTATATATTTTAAATCATCATATAATTAATTATATGTTTGTTATTGAATATTTTTAGATTTTCATATCAAAATTGAATAGAGTAATATAATTACTTTTGATTATTTAGTTATTTTAGATTATTTTAGTTTGTAGACAAAGAAAATATGTTTATTTTGATACAATATCTGAATCTAGTTTAGATATATTGATTATTTACATATTTTATGTTCCAATACATCATAATTAAACTCATTGAAATCTGTAAAAACTCGATTTAAAGTTTCACTCATCAATTTATTATATCCAAATAGATCATAATCTGAAACCAGAAAAAAAAATTGATTTCCAAAAGAAACAGCCCCTACTAAATTGTCATGTCTAATTGACTTTGTAAATAAAGAAATTTTCTTTAACCATTTTTATTCATATCATACAATTTCATTTAAACATGTTAAATTATTATCGTTAATATGTAAAACAATATTCTAAAATTATTATGATAAAGAGAAATAATAAATTAGTTAAAATAAGTTAAAAATAATGTAAAAGATACTTAAAATATATAAGTTCTATTTTGTACTTTTGTAATTAATTTTATCAAATTAGTTTTTAAAAAAAAAGTCCAAATGATTAGAATTGATTAAAAAGTAATAAAAATCTATAAAAGAACAATTAAAATAAATTTGCTTTTTTTACTTTTATTTTAATAGAAGAGATAAACTACTTAATATTATGTGGGAGGAGTTAAGTATGAGTTGAAATATATAAAATCCTGCACAGAGTTTTACTGATTTATGAAGATACTATGAATTGTGTTATATCATTCAAATGATATGAAGAGAATTATCATTCATATGTTATGATGAAATATATCAGAAATCATTAGTTAAATTATAAAGGATTTTAACCATTGTATTAGAAGTCTTCAATTCAAATATTACTGAAGCAAAATTAATATTGCATGATGTGATATAAGATCTGGAGAAATTACGGGCGTTAGTCCCCAAATTTTTTCATTATTCAAAAAGATACAATGAAAAAAACAACACTATATATGCTAAAGTTACAACAATAATAGAATAAATAAGTGAATCATACACTACAATGAAAATTTTAGAAATTTAAAAAATTGTTATTTAACTATTTAATATAATTTTATCATATTTAATTCATGTAGCACTGCTATTTTTATATAATCCAAAATTTATTTTATAGAATTTATAAAAAATAATATATAATTTTTATTTTTTGTTTTATAATAAAATCTTAGTTAACCTTTATTTATAATAATATAATATTACTAATTATGATATTTATTAATGTGTTATTTTCTAAAGAATATTTAAAATTGTAAGTAAGATTTTGTTAGATTCTTTCTCAACAGATTTTGTTATAATTAAAAAATTGTTATAGATAAATATGTATGTGAATGATCATTATGATGTTTATCTTCTAAAAATATTCTTGAGATTTCTAGATCTTTATAAGATCAAATCTTTGATTATACACCTATATAAGTGGTTCATTACTTATGGAATAAACACAAAGAAATAATCATACCCTGATCATTAAACGAAGCCGCCTTCGATCATGCCATCTCGTATTTTATTTATTTATTTTTCACTAAGTGGTTTTGGACCTTTTGGTCGATGTAAAAAATCATCACCGACATGTCTTTTCCAACAACACATATCTCCACACCTGTCCAGAAACATTATGACATATCGGCTTGTCATGTCTTTCCATGCAAAGCTAAGTATTATTATTTTTTAATCTTAGTTTAATCAATCTATACTCTTGTGCTTTAATTGGAATACTTGAGAAATTACTCATTTAATTTAATCATATAACATGGTTTTGATAAATTCATTTTAAGTGTTCATTGTTATATCAACTGGCTTGTTTGATAATATGAATACACCTATACTATTTTGGAGTCATTTTTTATAGTTTCAGTTGTTAATTATAGGTATTTATTAGTCTGTAGCCAAGATCCACATGTTTGCTTTATTGTGAGTAATTTATCAATGTGTAGTCATATAATATACGATATATTTATCATGAATAATGGTTGCCCATCAGTTAAAGATGATTTTGTTTAATTAAATTTGACACACTGTAATATGTATTGCTTAATGTTAATTGGTTTGGTTAATTCTCTCAAACTGAAAATACCTTGATAATATAATTCATTATCATCGCTTGTTTATACGCAAGTATATGAAAAATAGACAATATTTATTCTCAATGAGTACATAGTTTATTGATGAATTATCTTTTGCTTAATATATATTTAATATGCTTCATAGTTTAATGATATTACAGAAATATACTTTATGAATCATGGTTTATTTTTCACACTTCCGTGAAATACATACACTTAGAAATTATTTGAAATCGGTTAGTCTTTGTTCTAATATAAAAGAATTAGGATTATATGTTGATATTTACTAATTTAATGGTCATATTTTGTATGAGCAAATCTTAAGTTTTTTTAGGATTATTTATCATTTATAAAAGAGAAGACTATAGCTACATGAGAGTATGGATGTTTGGATCATTCTTTTCCAAGACACTCTTCATTATTAAGATAAGTATTTTTTTAAAAAAAGTTTTACTTACAAGGATAAAGTAAACTTGATTAGGTGAAATTGATTTACATGAAAGTTTACACAAATGGATATGAAATGTGTTCATTAAATTAATTGATTAGTTAAACCTTGTTAAATAGCATGAAAATAAAAATATAGTTTATACACTAACTATTGTAGGAGTATAATTTATTTTCTGATATAATAATATGCTTATGATAATACATATTTATATAATATTATTACCACTATATATATATAGTTTTAAGTTTAAATTTTGACTATAAAAGATTCGTGAGTTTTGGAGAACAATCCAAAATATATATATATATATATATATATAATCACCTGAATGTGATTACCTAAATCTTATTATGTGTTTTGCATCTAAAGATTAAAAGACTTGAAGCTTGTAAATAAAGTCCAACTATGTTGGATGCTAAATTTCAAAAAAAAATATATTTCCGAAGAGAATATCAGTGATGTAAAGATATTAAAAATGTATATTTATACACAAATAATGTTGTCCAACAGACACATGATTAAAAAAAAAAGATTAAAGAAGTTTATACTTGTATTTGTCTCTTTGAGACTCAGAAAAAATGAGCTATTGATGTAAGATAATAAATAACGTCTAAGTGGTTATGATTCATTCTCTTGAAGAGAATTTGGTACTTTGAGAAAGAAAATCCACACAGATAATATTGATAAAGAAAAAAAAAAGTGGTTGTAGACGTGAATGTGAATATATATATATATATATATATATATGCTTATGGTCAAGGTCAAACCAAAGAGTTTCTTTTTAGAACTCATATTCTTACTTGAAGTTGAGAAAATAAAGATCGTAATAAAGTAAAATATCCAATCATCAAAGAAAACGATTGTGAGTACAATACAAGGTAGTGTAAATCTTGTAGAATGTTCAAGAAGAGGATATGTATATATAAATATGAATGCTCTAAAAGAGTACATTATATTGTTGCAAATAAGAATGAAATTTAAAATCTTTATTGTATTATATTCTTATAAGTCTCAAAATTTAGAAAGATCTAAGAAAGAATGCATGACCTATGTAGGGTATGTTGTTGATTCAAAAACGAGATTCATTCGAGATTGATAAACCTGTTGTATTATCATCTCGAGGGGAAGAGTTAAAGAATCTCACATTTTATATTAAGTGAAACATTTAGAAGATTATGCTTACACTAAACTGAGATTGATGAATCTTTCTTAAAGTAAGTCCATGAAATTTTGAGACAAATAATTCTGAGACAGTAAGGAAAGGAAATGTTAAATTCATTTCAATCACAAGTACTCTTAAGGCTCTAAAAGTAATTTAGAGAGTATACATCCTTTTATATATTGTACTACACAAAGATTAGTGTAATGGAGATAAATATATAGTAAATCAGAAGTTTACAAAATACTTGGCATGAACCAGTTAGACCATTTTGGTTCAGTAATGATGCAAAAAAAGGATATTTTAGGATTTATAGAACCAGAAGATTAATTGAAATGATTTCATATATGTTGTTTGCTTACAAGATAAAAGAGTAATACAGTTTTCACTAGCCAAAATAATTTATCGGCATGAATAAAAGAGATGTTGGTGGACTCATCACCCACTATGCATCTTTATAATATTCGTGAATTCACTTCTTAAAATCTTTGAAAACTATGGCAAATTCACTGGAATAAAGTGCTAAATATTTTGAGCAACACTAGTTTGCATCAAGCCAATAAGTAATCAATAGTTCTCCTCACATTGGTATTGGGTCAGAAACCAACACTTCCATCTAAGAATGTTGGATGTGCGATATACATCCCACTTGCTCCACCACAGAACTTTAATTAAGATGAGTTTTCAAATGAGATTGGAAATATATGTTGGATATGAATCTCCATTGATACTTAAGAATCTAGAGTCATTCCTGAAGGATATAAGTAATGATATATATGAATGTTAAAAGTGAAATAGTACTTCCAACATAAAGGGGAGAAAGTAAATAGCTGGAAAAGCAAATAAGTTGATATGAATTATCATTGATCCTCGAAATAAACATAACGTCAAAAAGAAGTCCAAAAGATAATTCAGTTAGAGCTTAGTAAAGCATTTGCCAAACACATTTACTGACCCATATAAATAGAGTAATCAAGTCACATATACCAGCTGTAAATGCTCCAAGAATAATTGTTGCTCTAGAAGAACAATATCAAACTGCTTGTTACGCCTGAAGCGTTGTAGATATATTGGTTCTAAAGATAAAAATCCTCGTAAATGAAAAGGAGCATAAATTAACAATGGTCAAGGGGAAATAAAGTTTTTGAATGATCTCCAGAAGAGATGTTAAACATGACTAAAAAAAATTCAGATACCTAAGACAATGAAGAGATCTCAATAAGTTATGTCATGTCTAGAAAAAAAATGGAACCGATAAGAAAATCGAACGTCGATGATATTTTTGCATGCAAAGTATCAGTTGATATGATAAATGAGAAAAAGGATCATGAAACAAAGTATATTAAAAAGTGTACACAAAGAAATGAGAAAGATATGATAGACAAAGATATAAACTCTCATGAAAGAAAGAAATATTTCAACCAATAGTCCATATACCAAAATGTGTAAAATAAGTGAGATATAAATGAATTGTTGCACCAAAGAAAGATCAATATGAAATTGATTGTGAAGAGATATAGTTTAATGTGGTATATGCAACTACTTTCAAGTTTCTTATCAGTCTGGAAATAAAGGAAGAATTTGAATTATATGACCCATTGGAAAATGATAATCCCTAAAAGATGAAATCCATGAAAGATTGATGATATCAAAATCATGTTCCCCGGAAATCTAACTATTCGACTGAAATATGTTTATGGGATATGAAATATTAGAAGTTAATCAATACACGATTTGTATTTATCCAAATATTATAGATCAATAGAATCATTGATTTGAATATAACCAGAACTCATGAAGAGTTATAGATAATGGTATTTTGGAAGAAATATGTTTATGTATTTTAAACTTAAGATCTAGAAAAATGAGATTTTATCTTAAAAGATTCGTAAAAGATTTTATATTAAGATGCTCATATATATTTGGTCTTGAAGTACCATATTTATAGTTTTATTTAAGCAAAGTTACTAATCTTTTATGAGATTGAAAGATGTGATGTTATATGACAATAAAGAAAGTCTAAAGGTAACTTTATAATAAGAACTAAATAACTCCTAAATGATTAGAGAAGTGTATGTAAAGATATTTGGATTGAAGTCCAAATAGACCAATAAACTGTCTATGTCAAAAGGGGATTTATGGACCAGAAGTCTAAAGACATATAAAAAATTTGTTCTACTTAAGCTCAATTCCAAAAGAGATATATTTGACTGGAATGCACATCTTGAAGATATTTCTTCAAGGGGAATAAATGTGATAATATGTGTTGTTGTACTCTTTTTCCTAATCATGGTTTTTATCGCACTGGGTTTTTCCATGACAAGGTTTTAACAAGACAACAAAGAAGACATAAAGGATAGACACCCAATGAGAATGTTACAATTTTAGAGATAAAAGTCTATCATTGCTCTAAAGTTTTTGAGATAGAGAGAATGCAAGAAAATGATCAAATCATACAAGACCAAATATATCATTTGTAGTGAATTTATTGGCAAGGTTTAGTTCATGCCCAAATCGTAGGCATTGGAATGGGATAAAACATATACTTCGTTACCTTCAAGGTACAAAATATATGGGGTTATTCTTTTCTAACTCATCCAAGGAAGATTTGATTGGTTTTGCAGATGCATGATACATGTATGATCCCCACAATGCTAGATCGCAAACAAGATATATTTTCACATATGGTGATATTGCTATTTCTTGGCGTTCTATGAAGCAAACCATTGCAGTCACTTCATCTAATCACGTGGAGATTTTGGCTATCCATGAAACTAGTCGTGAGTGTGTATGGTTACGATTTGTTATTCAACTTATACGAGAAGATTGTGGTATATCTGCAGGGAAAGAAGCTCCAACAGTGATATACGAAGACAATGTTGCATGTATAGCACAACTCAAAGACGGATACATAAAAGAAGACAGAACAAAGCACATTCTACCAAAATTCTTCTTTAATCATGATCTGCAGAAGAATGGCGATGTTCGTGTCCTACAAGTTCGTTTAAGTGAAAATTTGGCCGATATGTTTACAAAGGCGCTTCCAACTGCTACATTCAAGAAGTTAGTTCATCTTATTGGATTGCGTCGTTTCAAGGATCTCGAGTGATGTCTTTATGAGGGTGAGTAATACGTGTTGCACTCGTTTCCTTAACTATGGGTTTTCCTAGTAAAGTTTTTAATGAGGCAACGTCTTAAGCGTATTACAAACCATTTTATCATAATAGACATCCAAGGGGGAGTGTTATAGATAAATATGTATGTGGATGACAATTATGATGTTTATCTTCTAAGAATATTCTTGGAATTTCTAGATCTTTAGATAAGATCAAATCTTTGGTTGTACACCTATATAAGTGATTCATTACTTATGAAATAAACACACAAAAATACTTTCCCCTCACAACAAAAATAAAATTTAAATTTAGAATTGGTTTATTATTAATGTAAATAGTCAAATATGTCATATTAACTAATTTTTAAGTGGTCCTACTATGACTTGGTAGTAGTAGATAAAAATAGGACCCTAAATTAATAGATTAGATAATAAACAAAAAATATTAGATTTTATATAAAAAAACTAAAATACATACATCTCTTAAGTGATTAACCAAAACATTTCAAAATGAAAAATGAGCTTCTTTTATTTTAAATTATTCCAAATCAACATAGAATTCTCTGAAATTAATATTTTCATGCTTTTCGTTAATAACATCTAATTATATGAAAATAATAATATAAAATTTGAAAGTAATTCAGTGACATCGATACGTATAATTTATCTAAGTACAAAATAACAACACGTTAAAGTTAAAGGTTAGTTTGTAAAAAAAAGATTATCTTCAAAAAAAATGAAGAACTTGACAATATACTATTCAATTCTTCAAAATTTGAAGAAATTTTTAAAAAAATGAAGTTCCATTGGAATAAAAAAAAGAAAAAAGGGAAAATGAAGTATCATTGGAGATGGTCTAAGCCTCTTTTATAATTCTCCTTGGTTGAAGCCTCTTCGTCTACTACTGTTATTTTTGTTTTGTTTTAACGGAAGAATAAAACAAAAATGTGTTATTTACATTAAGTTATAGAAACCTTTTTAATGTTTATTTACCTTTTCATTGATAATATTAACTCTTGGGATTTGGTGTTCTTTCGAAGCTGAATTTTCCCATAACCCTGTGATATATTGTAGCACGGGTTGTAGTCCTTCCTATGTGGTTGGTGCATGATATCGTACTGCGTGGTCAATTAGACCTTTGATATTACACCCGCTTTCAATATTTTACCGCGTGGTATCCACACTTTCTAACTAAATATCATTTTCGCCTTGTTCATTTTATAAGCTTAATTTTAAGCACCCAAAGTTGGTCGTTAGCAACTTGCTTTATGCATCAATGGATAGAAGATCTTAAGGCCTGCTCAGAGTTATTGTTCTGATTTATCTTTTAAACTAGAGATTGTTTAGTTTTTCCTTCGAGTTGCAATCATCGGCTCTAGGTTCGTGAATATTAAGACTCGTCGGAAGTTTGAGTATTCTCTTACTTAATCTATGTGTTTTTAGGCTTTAATCTTTTGTTGAATTTGTTTGTTTGTCTCTTAACTGTTGGGTATCAGGAATATGCTTCAGTCCGACTTATGCCTCTGAATGGATTTCGATCTTTGTTGGCTCTCGACTTTGGAAAAACTGATATCTTTGTTGATGGTCGTACTTCAATTCATGTTATAATATAATCTAATATATGACAAAAAAAAGTAAAATTTAAAATATTTTTATATTAAAGCAAAATATCATATATTATGAAAGATAGGGAATACATGGTCATAATTTTGGTCTATGCAAATTTATATTATTCTACCATTTATTTTTTGTTCTGTAATTACTTAGTTGAGAGGAGAATAATATCGCAGAACAATCTGTGTAATAACTTAACTCCATTTATTCAACATTTAGTTATTTATGGAGTGTATTGAATGTAAATTTTAAGTGATTTAATTTTTGATGAATTTTAATAAGATTATACAAAAATTGAAAATTTTGGTGTGATTTTGTTAATACTCTAGAATCTCATCTAAAACTATAAAATTTAAAACCTCTTTCAAACACTATAAAAACATTTAAATTTTTTTGTGTCCAAGTTAAATTTTGTTGAATAACAGTGGATTTCATGATATAACAAGTTTAATAACACTAGTGTTTTTTCTAATGGTGAATTTGAATGAGCAGTACAAGTCAAACATGTGAATAAAATGAAACCGGTTTGATCAGTCATGTAACAATAAAACTGAATAAAACCCGGTATGACTCGTACTGGGTCGTTCTCCTCCACCCACTGTCACAGTCTATCAACCGACGAAATTATTATTTCTTCTCCTTCACGCTGAATCTCACTACTTTACTCAATGTAGTTGAGGGAAAATCTTACTGCTAGTTCATTTTATCTCTCTTCACGATGGAGCGGAACTCCTCAGACGACGAAGAAGAGCACCAGCATTTGGTCCCTCAAAACGACACTCGAGAAGATTCGCTATCCTACTCCGACGGGAATCCGAGATCAGTCTTCCAGATGGAAGACATTCTGTCGCGGAGGAAGATCTCGCTCAACAAACGCTATGTCGCTGCCGCCGTCTCACTAACTATCTCAATCGGTCTCATCTTCGTATTCACTGATCTTCGTCAACTATTCTCCGCGAATCTCTCCAATTTGAAGCTAGATCCACTCTCGAGTCGTGTCAAAGAATCCGAGCTCCGCGCACTCTATCTTCTCAGGCAGCAACAGCTCTCGCTTCTCTCTCTCTGGAACGGTACGACGAATGCAAACTCTTCTGTATTGATTGAAGATGTGAAATTTGCTGTCTCGAAGCAGATTTCATTGAATATGGAGATCCAAGAGGCGCTTCTGTCACCACACAAAACCGGAAACTACTCCGGTTCGGTGGTTAACTCATACGATAGATGCAGGAAGGTGGATCAAAAGTTGTCAGATCGGAAAACGGTAGAGTGGAAGCCGAGATTAGACAAGTTTCTTTTTGCCATATGTCTGTCAGGACAAATGAGCAACCACTTGATTTGTCTAGAGAAACACATGTTCTTCGCTGCATTGCTGGATCGTGTTCTTGTAATCCCGAGCTCCAAGTTTGATTACCAGTACGATAGAGTTATAGACATTGAGCGGATTAATACTTGCTTGGGAAGAAGCGTTGTTGTTTCTTTCGATCAGTTTAAAGACAAGGTTAAAAAGAATCATCCTAGTATCGACCGTTTCATATGTTACTTCTCATCGCCACAGCTTTGCTATGTAGATGATGAGCATATTAAGAAGCTAAAAGGTTTGGGGGTTTCCGTTGATGGGAAGCTTGAGTCTCCTTGGAGTGAAGATATAAAGAAACCTAGCAAGAGAACTGTGGATGAGGTGCAGAGAAGTTTCAAGTCTGATGATGATGTGATCGCCATTGGGGATGTTTTCTATGCTGATATGGAGCAAGATTGGGTGATGCAGCCTGGTGGACCTATTAACCACAAATGCAAGACATTGATTGAACCCAGTAAGCTTATTTTGTTGACCGCACAGCGTTTCATACAGACCTTCTTGGGAAAGAATTTCATCGCGCTTCATTTCCGTCGACATGGGTTCCTCAAATTCTGGTACGGTTTTTTCATCTGTCTTATAAGGGCATTGTAGTCATATGAATATTGAAAAAATAATATTTCATTGGCAGCAATGCAAAAGCGCCGAGTTGCTTCTATCCGATTCCACAAGCTGCAGAGTGTATTGCTAGGATGGTGGAAAGATCCAACGGTGCAGTAATCTATCTTTCAACAGATGCTGCAGAAAGTGAAACAAGTCTGCTTCAGTCCCTTGTTGTGGTCGATGGAAAAATTGTGCCTCTTGTCAAACGTCCACCGCGTAATTCAGCTGAGAAATGGGACGCATTGTTATATCGACATGGTATAGAGGATGACTCTCAGGTATGAATCTCACTGTTTCTACAATTTGTTTATGATTAAAATCTCTTGAAATGTTGTTCGCTTTAAACTTGGTTCTGGGCGGTCTGGATTTGGTTGCTCACTTACTCAACAACTGAACTAAAATTTAAGACTAGAAATGCCTAATGATATATCATGGCGTGATGTATCAAACTTTGCATGTTACATCTTCTTGAGTCATAGACCGGGTTTTTCTTTTGCAAATGTGTAGGTAGATGCAATGCTGGATAAAACGATATGTGCCATGTCCAGCGTCTTCATTGGAGCCTCAGGATCGACTTTCACAGAGGATATCTTGAGGCTAAGGAAAGATTGGGGGACGTCTTCTCTGTGCGATGAGTACCTTTGTCGAGGGGAAGAGCCAAACTTCATAGCAGAAGACGAATAAGTAAAGCACACATTTTTCCTAGACTTGTTTAGTTCTAAGATTCCATTGTTCTCTTCTCCTAGTTAAATTGTTTAGTGTAATTATAGAAATCCAACTTTGGATAATTTTTCCCAACTTCATTTTATTTTCCATGATGGTGTGGAGATAACAGGGTGAATCGATAGAGAAGAAAGAGCCTCGGTTTCTCAACAAGCGATACATATCATTATAAAGTTGTCTCAAATGTATTGTTTTTGTTTCTCTTCAAGCAATAAAAGTTTGAAGTTTGCATGTAAAAGATCTATAGAGCTTCGAATTTATTGTTTAGCTCAAAGTATACATCATCTAACTTTCCATTAAAGTCCATGATTGTAGGAGGTGGATTTAACCCCCCCTCCCTTAAGGTCCACAAAGTACTCGGCTTGGCCCATCGACAAGTTGATCAGTCGGCTCAGCTTAACACTGGCGGCAAAAGGATCGGTTTATGGGTACTTTTGCCGGGGAAGGCTACTCCAAGTCGGCTTACTAAATGGATCAAGAATGAGCGGCTTAAAGGCTTTTATCCCCTGGCCTAGACATTCGGCCCGACGAGTAAATGCCCAATAAGGATTGATGTAATTAGGGCATCCCAATTTAGTTATAAAAGGGAAGGGATGACCAACTAAGAGGAGACAGTTCTTTAGAGAGCACTAGTCACTTTCTTTTGTAATAACACTTCCACTATAAATAAAGTTTTCTTGTGATAAACCCACCGACGAGTTTCAGTTGTATTGTCTAAACTCGGTTCAAACAATTGGCGCCCACCGTTGGGCTAGCTCTCAAAGCACACTGCTCAAATGACTCACCCAAGTTCCACCTCCGGGAACGAACCGGAACCCATTCTTGACACCGCGCCGCAAGCCTCGACGGAGTTTATGGACACCATTATGGCGTGTTTCGCTCAACAAGAAGAAGTTCAAAAAGCCACCAACGCACAACTGGCCGCGCTCGTAGCGGCTCTCGCTCTTCCCTCCGGCGTACCGAGTAACCCTCCGACGGTATGTCGCCAACTGTTCCACACTAACCCAGAGACCGGAGCCCAGGAACAGCACGCCGACGTCCTTGACCCACTGGTTGCAACTGAGACCCGGACTCAAGGAGGATTCGACCTAACCACCATTCGCGAAATCGCTGCTCTCAAACGCTCGCTCTCCGAAATAAGCTCGAAGATTCACCACGTAACGAGTTCCGCCCCCAGATCGACCGAGTCCTTGCCGCGACGTCCCGAACACCGTTCTCTCGCCGCATCAGCGACGTGCGACTTCGCTCTACCAAAAAGTTCCGCCTACCTACTTACTCCGGAGAATCTGACCCTACGGACCACATGACGGCTTTCAACATAGCTATGGGAAGGGCAAACTTCGCCGACAAGGAAAAAGAAGCCGGCTTTTGTCAACTGTTTGTCGAAAGCCTTACCGGACTGGCACTAACATGGTTCTCACGTCTCCCAGAAAACTCCGTTGACAGCTTTCGCGACCTTTCGGCGGCTTTCCTGAAACATTACATAATGTTCACTCGACAAGGAGCGACAGCTTCCGACTTATGGCAAATGTCTCAGTCTTCAACTCAGAGCCTCCGCGACTTCATGGAGAAATTCAAAGCAGTCGTTTCAACTGTCAACATACCCGATAATATCGCCGTAGACGCCTTGATGAATACCCTCTGGGTCCACTCAAAGTTTCGCGACGATTTATATCGACATCCGACAACTTCCCTGCAAGACGCCATCGCTCGGTCCAAAAATTTCATCCGTATGGAAGAAGACACTCGAGCGATCCTCAACAAACAGAACACAACAAAGCAGGCACCGTCACGAACGGCTGATGCGCGGCAGGAGCCACACCAACAAGCCATCACCGAGAAAAATGATCGTAGAAAAGGCTTTGTATACGTAGTCGACGAGGATAACCTACCATCCTCTACCGTCGTCGTCCGAGAAAAAGGCTGGAACCACTGGGAGCGGGAACCAGACAGTAAATCTCAAACTCCCTCCACATCCTCCAGCCAAACCGACTTAACAAAATACTGCGAATACCATAAGGTCAGGGGGCACGACACAAAGGAATGTAAGCAGCTCCACGAAGCACTGCTCGCATCCTTCCGCAACGGGAACACGAAAATCGAACCGCCAAAACAACGACCAAAGAATAATAAAAGCTGGAGTTAAACGAAGGAGAAAAAGGCTCGACGACCTCACGTAAAAGCTCGCAGGGCGATCCTTGAGATAAGGGAAATGCGGTTCCATCGGCTGAACGAGAAAAAGCTGATACATCAGCCGACGAGGAGCAGCCAAGAAACCGCAGACGCGTTGACGTAATTTTGGCTCGACCGGACTCATCCGATGATGACATATCATTTGAAGGTAACGATCTGCGCACGCGACTAACGCGCCAACCAGCAAACCGTTACCAAAGCAACGATCCCCGCCTCCAGTTAAAGCGAAAATCGACTGCCGACGAAGCTTCCCTAGACCGAACCCCTGATCTCCGAATGTTCCTCACCGAGTCCCGCAGCAAACAACTCGTCTTTCCATCCGTACCCTCCGACGCGCAAACACAGCCGCCTGCCACAGACCTACGTGATAGGTTAAATTCCAACAAGGACGACCTCCATTGGAGCCTAAACCAGCGGCAAAATGGCGACCTACGAGACAAGCTCCTGCGCGACAAACATTGTACGGAACATGATTCGGCTCCAACAACTAGCGACCTGAGGACCCTAATAAGAGCAAAACAAAGTAAGAGCCAATCACGGCTCAACGTGATTATGGGTGGCTCGCCTCCATGCGGAGACTCTGTACGGTCAATCAAAAACTATCGCCGACAAGCAATAACTCCTCAGAAATGGCCAGCGTGGCCCGAGAAAGATCCTTCGATCACTTTCTCGGTCGCCGACACCATCGGCATCCACGCAACTCACAACGACCCACTCCTCGTAGAACTCGGGATCGCCGCATGTGATGTTACCAAGGTGTTGACTGACACCGGCAGTTCCGTTGATCTTATCTTTCACAACACCCTCAAAAAAATGGGAATCGACCTACGCAACATGAAGCCATCGTCTCGTTCCCTCACCGATTTTAATGGATCCTCCGAATTGATGATAGGGACAATTCAGCTACCAGTGTACGCCTGCGGTATCGTTTGCACTGTTAAATTATCGGTTATAAGCACAGATGCCCCTTACAATGTTATCCTCGGAACTCCATGGATACATTCGATGCAAGCAGTCACGTCGACATACCACCAATGTGTTAAATTCCCCGGACCGGACGGGACAATTCATACACTGCGAGGTAACCAGCAAGCCGCGCGGGACCTTTTGATCGCCACGGTCAAACTACAATGGTCGTTACCTCACGTCAAATCGATCTCTCAACAAACTAGCCGTTGGGCTCAGTCCAACAAATTGTGCCCTCCAAAGGAGGAAATCTCAGAAGTCATCATCGATGACGCTGATCCAAGCAAAGTTATCCAGATCGGCGCTTACCTCTCCGACGACCTACGCACTCAGATCGTCGACTTTCTCAAACAACTCTTCCACTTTTGCTTGGAAAACCACGGACATGCGGGGTATCGATCCACTGATCATTACGCACGAGTTGAATGTCGACCCCAACTTTAAGCCGATCCGACAAAAAAGACGTAAGCTTGGTCTTGAAAGGCCAAAGGCGGTAAACGACGAAGTAGAGCGATTACTCGCAGCCGGTTCAATCACCGAGGTACGATACCTTGAATGGCTTGCCAACCCCGACGTAGTCAAGAAAAAGACCGGCAAATGGCGTGTCTGTGTCGATTTCACCGATCTTAATAAAGCATGCCCAAAAGATAGTTACCCGCTCCCCCACATCAACAGACTGATTGAGTCAACCGCTGGCAACGAGCTCCTCACTTTTATGGACGCCTTTTCGGGTTACAATCAAAAATTGATGCATCCAGATTACAGCGAGAAAACAACGTTTACCACCGACAGGGGGACGTACTGTTATAAAGTGATGCCCTTCGGTTTAAAGAACGCCGGTGCTACATATCAAAGGCTCGTGAACCGAATGTTCGACGATAGGCTGGGAACTTCGATGGAAGTATACATAGACGATATGCTGGTTAAGTCGCTCCACGCAACAGGCCATCTGGGACATCTGCAGAGCTGCTTCAAAACACTGAACGAGTACGGTATGAAATTAAACCCAGCCAAGTGCACTTTCGGCGTGATGTCGGGCGAATTCCTAGGCTACATCGTAACGAAGAGGGGAACCGAAACAAACCCCAAACATATTTCTGCCATACTCGATCTACCCAAAAAATAGCAAGGAAGTTTAACGGTTAACCGGTAGAATAGCGGCATTAAACCAATTCATATCTCAATCCACCGACAAATGCTTTCCGTTCTACGACTTGTTGCGAGGTAACAAAAAATTCTCTTGGGACGAGAAATGCGAGGAAGCGTTCACACAACTCAAAGAATACTTGACTTCTCCCCCCATACTGTCTAAGCCTGAGAATGGTGATACCCTCTCGCTCTACATCGCCGTCTCTCCAACATCTGTCAGAAGCGTCCTCGTCCGGGACGACCGCGGTGAACAACGACCTATCTTCTACATAAGCAAACGTATGACTGACCCCGAAACTCGCTATCCCACTTTGGAGAAGATGGCTCTCGCCATTGTCGTTTCCTCAAGAAAACTCTGGCCTTACTTTCAGTCTCATTCGATTGTGATACTGAAGAACCAACCGTTGCGCACCATCATGCAGAACACTAACCGATCCGATTGTCTATCTAAATGGGTGATCGAACTCAGCCAGTACGATATCCTTTATCAGAACTGAACTGCCGCCAAATCTCAAGTGCTAGCCGATTTCCTAATCGAGCTACCACCGGAGCTTGAGCAAGATCTAACCCTCCCGAACAGCACCTGGATCTTATATGTTGATGGTTCTTCTACCATCAAAGGATCTGGAGCCGGGGTACAGCTTCAGTCGCCCACCGGTGAACTCATTCGAGAGTCTTTCGCGTTCGATTTCGCCGCCTCAAACAACAAAGCCGTATACGAATCTCTCATCGCCGGACTTCGACTCGCCAAAGCTGTGAAAGCCAAGCGACTAAGCGCCTTTTGCGATTCCCAACTCGTCACGAGCCAGTTCAACGGCGAGTACGATGCACTCAACCAATGAATGAACGCCTATCTCAAAGTGGTCCAGTCACTCGCCAACGATTTCAAATTCTTCGAACTCACGAAAGTCCCCCAGGAGGAGAACATATGCGCCGACGCCCTTGCCGCCTTGGGAAGCAAACTTCGCAACCAAGTTAAGCGCACAATCCCAATCCATCGTATCGAGAAGCCAAGTATCGATTTACCGGAAGAAGAACGATTCCTGATCACTGCAATAACCGAGGCCTCCAACGACGATCAAAACCTGCCTACTGAACAAAATCGAGAACAGACCGGCCTCGACTAGAGGACCGAATTCATCGATTATCTTGAACATAACTCGCTGCCCCCGAGAAGTGGGCGGCCAGACCACTTAAAGCGCGTAGCATACATTACGTCGTCATTGACGGAGAATTACACCGCTGGACCGCAAACAAGGTTCTGCTCAAATGCGTTGCTGGCGATGCAATCCGGCTGGTGATGGCCGAAACGCACGACGGCACCGCAGGTAATCATTTGGGAGGACGAGCTTTAGCCCTCAAGGTTAAGAGCCTTGGTTTCTACTGGCCGACTATGAACACAGATTGTGAAGAATACGCACGGCGCTGCGATGCCTGTCAATGACACGCTCCCGACGTCCATCGTCCGACAGAATTATTGCGAACAACCACAGCCCCTACCCATTCATGCGATGGGGGATAGATATCATCGGACCTCTTCCCAGCTCCTGACAAAGGCGATTCGTCCTAGTCCTAAACGACTACTTCAAAAAATAGGTGGAAGCGGAAGCATTCGTTCAAGTTACCGACAAAGAAGTCCAACGTTTCGTTTGGAAAAACATCATCTGCCGACACGGTCTACCATACGAAATCGTCACCGATAACGACACTCAATTCATTTCAGGGAATTTCAAGAGCTTCTGCGAGCGCTGGCGAATCCAGCTTAGTTCCTCAACACCCAGATATCCACAGGGCAACAGCCAGGCCGAATCTTCGAATAAACTAATCATTGACGGCATCAAGAAATGTCTCAATTTAAAGAAAGGAGCATGGGCCGACGAACTCGACGGAGTCCTCTGGTCACACCAGACAACAACCCGAAGCACAACGAAAGCCACCCCTTTTTCCCTAACCTATGGAGTCGAAGCAATGACGCCAGCCGAAGTAAATGTTACAAGCCTAAGGCGTAGTAAAATCCCACACCTTGACGCCCTCAATCGCGATATGTTGATGGATGCTCTGGATCAACTCGAAGAGAAAAGAGATCAAACCCTCCTGCTTATCCAGAACTACCAACATCAGATAGAGAGCTATTACAACAAACGCGTTAAATCGCGCCCTCTCGATCTCGGCGATTTGGTCTTACGCAAGGTATTCGAAAACATTAAGGAGTGGAAGGTAGGAAAATTAGGGACGAATTGAGAAGGCCCCTACAAGATCATTGAAGTCGTCAAGCCCGGTGTCTATCGGTTTAGAAACATCTACAGGCGACCCCCGTTACCACGCGCATGGAACTCCAATAACCTTAAAAAGTACTACGAGTAAATGCACCCCCAAGGCCGCCAAAAAAATGAGTAAATGCGCCCTCAACGCCACTTTTACCCCGACAAAAAAAACGAGTAAATGCGCCCTCAAGGCCACTTTTACCCGACAAAAAAAAGAGTAAATGCCCCCTCAAGGCCACTTTTACCCGACAAAAAAAGAAAAGAGTAAATGCGCCCTCAAGGCCACTTTTACCCGACAAAAAAAAGAGTAAATGCCAGTCAAGGCCACTTTTACCCGACAAAAAAAAACGAGTAAATGCACCCTCAAGACCACTTTTACTCGACACCAACGAACTATGGATGGCTTGATACCTACCGGGGTACGTAGGCATCCCCTCTTCAGGGTTCCAACTATAACCACCTCTCAATCCCTTCAGAGGAGTTAGAGGAGATTCGACGAAAGACGAGTACATGCTCTTTCCCCAAGAGTCACTTCTAGTCGGCCCAACAATGCTGACAACCAAGCAAAAGACTAAACCCGTCAGGCTCTGGATTGTACACCAGCATTCACACCCGCCAAAGGAATACGTCCTGATCAGACACGAAACCAAGGGCAAAAACTGCATCATGTTGATCAGCGGTCTACAGAATAATTCTCATTCCCTTTGAAAATTTCTCGGCAGGTTTGGCCAACCGAAAGCAGACAAATTACTTTAAACGCGGAATGAGAACCATTACTCCCTTCAAGTCCCGTAATCGGAGTACCGACCAAAACTGATTACTTCAATTAAAAATATACTTCGATAATCTTGGTCGATAAGCGACCAACGGATTACTTCGATTAAAAATCTACTTCAAAAATCCTAGTTGATAAGCGATTAAACGAATTACTTCGATAAAAAATATACTTCGAATATCCTAGTCGATAAACGATTAAACGGATTACTTTGATCAAAAATGTACTTCGAAAATCCTAGTCGATAAACGATTAAACGGATTACTTCGATAAAAAATGTACTTCAAAAATCCTAGTCGATAAACGATTAAACGGATTACTTCGATTAAAAATGTACTTTGAAAATCCTAGTCGATAAACGATTAAACGGATTACTTCGATTAAAAATGTACTTCGAAAATCCTAGTCGATAAACGATTAAACGGACTACTTCGATTAAAAATGTACTTCGATAATCTTGGTCGATAAACGACCAAACGGATTACTTCGATTAAAAATGTACTTCGATAATCTTGGTCGATAAACGACCAAACGGATTACTTCGATTAAAAATGTACTTCGATAATCTTGGTCGATAAACGGCCAAACGGATTACTTAGATTAAAAAGGCATGTTTCAAGAATTCGGCTCAATTGACGACTACTCAAATTGCTTCCATTAAATAAAAAGTGATCGTACAGAGACGAGTCTACAACATACAACAAACCGACGAAATACTAAGACCACAAAAAAAAGGGATACAAGAAAGAAAAGGGGAAAAGGCGAGAAAGCGACAAGATGCGGGAAAAAGAACCTCCGCGGAGAATGCATCCGACCCGATCATCTTTCAGCAGAGGGATCTTTTGGCTTCGTCCTTGACGGTTCAGGATTGGTGGCGCTGTGGATTTCATCAAGCTCTGTGCCTAAGCTCCTGGCCTTGTCGCTCTCCAACGGCTTAGGCGCTGTTTCTTCGCTCATCCTAGGCTGAAGTCTCCTTCGCCCCTCGAGGTCCCGAAAGTTTCAGAGACTTCGACTATAGCATCACCACCCGAAGGAGCCTTGAGGGAACCTCCTGAAGTCTGGAGATTGATGGTTGTCTTAGGATCAATCAAACCAGTGTTAGACCAGAACGGATCTAGACCGGCTAAAAGATTCTCATCGACAAAAGGCGATTCCAGGACCAACGGAGATAAAGAAAGATCGGATTCGGGGATGCTTCCGACTTCCAGGCGAGTGGCTTCCTCCTTAAATTTCTCCTCTTTAGCGGCAAAGAAGTTTATGGTCTCTTGCGTAATTTCGCCGCCCCTCCTCTTCAACATCTGCAAACATTTCCGCGTCCCAAAAGCTTGGCTGTAAAGGAAGCGGGCCGTATCAAAAGCGTCGCAACGGGACTCTCGATCACGGATGTTGTTGAATCAGCGATTGCATTTAGCGACCATGGTAGTTTGCACGCGGATCCTCTCTTGAGTGACCTCGAAGCTGCGAGAATTCCTAAGGCGAGAAACCTCCCTCGCATGCCTCTCCTCTAAATCAGCCTTCTCCCATTCCAGCTCTGCCTTCTTCAGCGCCAGCACGGTCTTCTCCCTGTCAAGCTCTTCCATGGATGCTTTGACAGCCATAAGCTCTCTCTCCAGATCATCAGCTCTTTCCTTTTGGACCTTATCCCTAGTCGCGGCTTCTTCTCGTTCACGAGAAAGCTCACCAGAAAGGACCTTGACCTCCTCTTTCAAGGAGACAATACGCTTCTTCTTGACCCGCACTTTCTTTTCGGCCTTTCGAGCTGGGCGAATGTCACCTTCAACTCGGTAACATACTTCTCAACCAGGAAGTTCATACTCCCAGCGGCCTGCGCGACAAAAAGATAGTCAGACATGATGATAAGCACCCACTTCGTCACGACTACTGCACTAGACGCGAATATATAAAAAAAATAACTAAAGCCGTAAAGAACCTACCAGCAATTGGTTACGGGCTGCGTCAATATACGCGTCCCTGAACATCAGTTCGTCGGTGGGTGGCAAGTCATAGGAATCTCCCTTGATCTGGCGAACCAGATTGGCGCACTCTGGACCGTTGAGAATTAACGGGATCTCGGCAGCGTACGAAAATGAAACTCGGTCGGCAAAAGAGATTTTAGGGGTCCGAGTAACAACTCTCTGCGAGTCCCCATCTGTTGCCGGCTCTACTTCGAGAAACCGGCTGGTCCCCACATCGATCTCCCCCGTAACGTGGCCTTCAGACCTTAGCTCGTCCCTCTTATTACTCCTCCTCTTGAGCTTGGCCGCCTCGTCGGAAACTGCTTCTTCGCGTTCCTGTTGAGAGATGGAAGCACCTTTACTCCCTTTAGGAGAGCCCATCTCTTTTCTCTCACCCCCCCCCTGGCGGAGTCCCCACCGCCTGGGTCGAGTGCCTCATCATCACGACGATCCGCGCCGGATCCGACTCCTTCTCTCGCACTCTTCTTCTTCTTTTTCTTAGGGCGTCCTCCCGACTGCGACTCCCCAGCCTCACCCAGAGGATCCTTAATCGCCAGTACCTCCTCTCGGCGCCTTTTCTCGCTTGTCGTCTTCGATATAGCAGCCTTCTTCTCTTCATTACCCGCGACAAGAGGGTCCGCAACAAAATGAGAATTCGTGGGCTCGAATCCATCTAGCCCCATCCCATCTATTATTGACATCAACCCAGTCCGAGGTACGACCAGTTGATCTTCCATGACAGAACTCAAGTCTGGCGACTCTTTAATCTTCCTTGACCTCGTCACAAATTGTTGCTCCCCTTTCGTGAAAAGCGACAAACGCTTTCTACCAGAGATAACTTGGGCAGGCAAGTCAGAGATCCAGTCGCCTGCATCAGAACAAAATCAGTACGAGAAAAATGCAAACAAGGGAGAAAAAGACCAGTGAAAGAGACTTACGTTTTGCGATGCGATTTAAAGCTTGACGAATCCTTTCTTCACTAATCTCCGGCCAACGTTGGTGACTTAGCGCCGCTAAAGCTCGAGCGTTGTTGAAAAAACCCTCGGGGTAGTCTAGTGTGTTCGGATGATTAACTGCACGACAAAGAAGATCAATTAAAATCACGTGATAATCATTTATTCGTAAACAATTATCTACCAATGCGCCAATTCCAGAGAACCCTGGAGTCGTTGCTCAGCGGTTCTTCGAAGGCGAACTCGTCGGAATTTACGTAAAAGTACCAACGCTGCCAGTCAGGGGTCTTGTTCGGATGACCAGTTAGCATGTTGTAATTTGGTCTCATTTTCACCGAGAAAAGACCATATGGCACCGGCTTTATAAAGCAAAGCTCCTCGAAGGTTCGGACACTCAAAGATTTGTCGATCTCGGCCGCCATCACCAGTAACGCCACCATAATGCGGAACGAGCCGTTGAGAAACTGATTGATGGCCACGTCCCGACGAAATACGTAGGACGTAATAAGACGCGGGATGGGGAACCACAACTTCGTGTCGCGCTGGAAGTATGATTCGTAGACGCACTGATAGCCTACAGGTGGCGACCAGGGTCTTTAGGTGTGCGTGGGTATGAGAAATGTGACGCCCACCGCATTGCACTCCCGCAATAGCTTCTTCACACTACCTGGAGTGGATCTCGTTTCTCCCATGTTCTTCCAAGATTGGCCTTCCACCTCTACAGGCCGGAGACAATGGGGGGGGGGGGGGGGGATATCAGGAAGATCGACGAAAACACCACCAGGGCAGTAACGCACCAGAACAAAATCGGGGTGCGTCCCTCGATCGTCTGAATCGTCCGATTCTATAGAAACATCAGACGCGTCGTTCCCATCGTCTTCACCCCTTAAAAGTCGCTCTGCATCAGCGACTAACATCCTTTGCGCCAAATTCATGTTCGATGTGTCCATCATCGCATCCCGATGCACGAGATCAAGTTCATCGAGTGTCTCTTTTCCGTCCGGCAAATCCTTAACGGGAGGGGGAGACACGGCCACACCCTTCCCTTTCTGTTCCCGGGATAGCCTTTTTGTTGGCGCCATGACCCTCTGTTAAAATTTCTTATTTCTACAACGAAAACCTAGAGAGAGAAATAGAGGAGCAGAGAATAGAGAGAGAAAATACCTTCGCGAGCAGAGAAAAATGAGAGGAGGATAGCGGATATCTCCTATTTATAGGAAAAGAGGAAGCACGCGTTCCGAAGGCGTAATAATTAGGTCTAGGAAAGCCTAAATGGGCCCTAAGAGCCCTTTGGTGCTCCAAGAACTCGCGAATCTTCGACTTCCGACATAAATGGGCCTGAGCCCCATTAAAAACCCATCCCGTTCGATGACTTTTTAGTTCCTCGCAGCCTCTCCAGCCTTCGTCTCCCGACAAACCAGAGTCATTAACGACCGTATCGTATCAGCGAAAAAACGGCGTAAAAGAGAATCAACGCTTCGTAAAGGGAGATACGCCCTTCAACCTTTCTCTCGCCAAACCTAGTACCCGTGGACCATAATCCAAACAATTCACTGAGATCGTACCGAACATTAGTAAACTAAGGGGGGGACTTATTTTAGGAGGTGGGTTTCACCTCCCCCCCCCTTTAAGGCCCACAAAGTACTCGACTTGGCCCATCGACAAGTTGATCGGTCGGTTCGGCTTATTGGTACTTTTAGCCGGGGAAGACTACTCCAAGTCGGCTTACTAAGTGGATCGAGAATGGGCGGCTTAAAGACTCTCTCCCCTGGCCTAGGCATTCGGCCTGACGAGTAAGGCCCAATAAGGGTTGATGAAATTAGGGCATCCCAGTTTAGCTATAAAAGGAGAAGAGATGGCCAACTAAGAAGGGGACAGTTCTTTAGAGAGCACTAGTCACTTTCTCTTGTAATAAACAATTCCAATATAAATAAAGTTTTCCTGTGACAAACCCACCGACGAGTTTCAGTCATATTGTCTAAAACTCGGTTCAAACATTTGGGAATAACTTTAACACCGACTTGTTGTCCTTTATTATCATCCCTCTTAAACTTAGCAGAAGAAGTGTCCAAAGTGGCCACGACCAAACTCATTACCAAGCTCTTACTTGCCAGGGAACCTCTTGGAGAATCCAAAGCTCGTATCCAACCCCACTCCACCCCTTCCACTACCTTCAAGGATCGCCGCAGAGTTCGGCTTCGCAGAGCCATGCCGTCTCGCGAGAACAACTCTGATGTGTTTACCGGATATGAAGGAGGAAACAGCCGCGTGTAAAATGTCTTGGACGTGGAGTTTCCATTAGTCGCCAGAGATCTCGCTACAGTCTTCTTGGAAAAGAAGGAATGAGCTGGACTCGCACTGTAAAACATGAAATGGAGACTTTTTCCTCTCATTGTTCGTTGTAGAGTGATCTGTTTATGGGTTCATCTTTTTATAGTTGGAGATCCACCGCCTGAAAAAAAAAAGATGCATTGAATAAAGAATCATGTTTAGAGTGGGTACAAGGAGTTAAAAAGGTCGTTAATAGCAATGTTCAGTGCATCTCATAATGGTTTAAGAGAGAAAAAATCCAGACTAAACGACTCGACTACAACTTGCTCTAGAGATACCTCATCAAGATTGATTCGTCTTCACCCTCCCAAAACTCCATTGATAATTTAACTAAATAGAGCTCGAAAAATAAGATGAACCTTAAAACTATAGGGTCGCCATCGTTGAAGACCATGAATGTGACAATGGTGCAATGCTATTGACTTTTAGAAGCTTAAATAACAAAGGAATTATCTAAAGAGATGACCAAAATAGAACTAAAAAAGTTTTTGTCCCAAAATAACATTCAAAAAAGGAAAATGACCAAAATATATTTTATTAAAAAATGTAAATATATATTTATATTCTTGGGTTAACTAATCTAAACTTAGGTTTTAAAATGACCAAAATAGATTTTATTAAAGGATGTAAATATATATTTATACCTTTTGGAGTTAATGTTTAAAAATTAAAAAAAAATAAAAATATTTAAATTTTCAAAATAAAAATGTATATTTTGATCATTTTTATTTTAAGATTTATTTTTGTAACAAAAACTAAAAAAGGGTTATTTGAGAGATTTCTAAAACTTAAAAAGAATCAAAGCGATTCAATTTAATCCTGAAAGAAGTTGATTGAAATTTCATACGCGGTTGACAAAAAAGAAAAAAACTCATACGCCGACTTTAATGTTAGATTTGAGGGCCGAAAAATTCAACTCGAGGAAAATGGTAAAGCGAAAGTGAGAAAATAAATTTGACTTTACAAAAAAGACAAGACAAAGGGAAAACCCTTTTCAACACACTGATCTCATCTCCTTCCTCTCTCTCCATTCCATGGCGCTTCTTCTATGGCAAACTCTAAAAGAAGCGATACATGCTTACACTGGTCTCTCCCCTGTCGTCTTCTTCACCGCCCTCGCTCTCGCCTTCGCCATTTACCAAGTCGTCTCAGGCTGGTTTGCTTCCCCTTTCGATGATGCTCGCCGCCATCAGAGGGCTAGATCGTCGCCTGCAGAGGCAGAGCCACCTATTCCTCAGCCTGTTCAGGTGGGCGAGATTACAGAGGATGAGCTTAAGCAGTACGATGGCTCCGATCCTCAAAAGCCCCTTCTTATGGCCATCAAACATCAGATCTATGATGTAACTCAAAGCAGGTGTCTTTCTTTAAAAACACAGACCTTAGGTTACGAGTTTGCTTTCTCCTTTCTCTAGTTTCGTCTTGGTCCTGTAAGAACTCTCACTTGCATACTTTTGAACCGTAAAGGTGTTCACTTTCACAATAACTGCCCTTAAATGTATTTTATTTAAGGTTTCTAATTGCGAATTTGATTCAATTCTAGGCTGAAATTTTCTGGGTGAATGAAGTTTTGTTTGGCTTAGTGTAAAGGTTTATCCTTTTTGAAGTTCATACAAGAAGGTTTCTTCGTTGTTGTATTTTGCAGAAACTGCCTATAGATTCATGGACGTTGCAATATGTTCTTGTTGTTGATGTCTGCTTGGGATCTCAAATGTTATTTAATCAAAAATCATGTTCGAGCTTTTAATTTGGTTATTACATATGATTTTGATTATCCTCTTATATTTGTTTGTTTCGTGTGTTAAGTGTTGTGTTTGTAACGAAATGGTATCCAATTATCTATTTCTTATGGGTTTGTAGGATGTTCTATGGACCAGGAGGACCGTATGCTTTGTTTGCAGGGAAAGACGCAAGCCGAGCTCTTGCAAAGATGTCTTTTGAGGAGAAAGATTTGACTTGGGATATCTCTGGTCTTGGTCCCTTTGAGCTTGAAGCTCTTCAGGACTGGGAGTACAAGTTCAAGAGCAAGTATGCCACTGTTGGCACCGTCAAAGTGACCAGTTCAGAAACTGAAACTGCATCCGTGTCTGAACCCGCAGAGACTGATGACAGAGACGCTCATGTAACCAAACAGGAGCCGACAGTTGTGGATAAGAATCATGAGACTCCTGCTGAGAGTGATGTGAAGAACCAGTAGATTCTGTTTTCCTGATTTCCTGTGGTTTGTGGTTTCTCATAGAGATCCGATCGAGTGTCAATGTAGAATCTCTGATGTTGTTGAAGTTTCAAGGATTTTGTTTATTACCTAAAAAACCAAGTTTGCTGGTTAATAAAGTATCTTATGAAATGCTAGATCACCCAGCGTTGCATTGTATGATTAAAAGGTGGTCGAGTATATCTGTCAAATGGGTGGGCCGACTAGGCCTGGGCATTCGGGTCCTCGGGTTCGGGTCTTAGATATTTAGACCCAATAGGGTAATTGGAACTTGTCTGTTCGGGTTCGGCTCAGGTCATGTCGACTTCGGATCGGTTTGGGTTAGAGATAGTTGAACCCAATAGGGTAATTAGAATTTATTGGATCGGTTTAGGTACGGTTCCGGGTCGGGTTAAATTTGGGTCCTGTCTAATTCGGCCCAAAAAATACCCAAAACATAAAAAATATCCCAAAAAATCTGAAATTTTAAGACATGAAAAATACCCGAACTTTCATCCGATTATCTAAATTATATTTTTGAAAATCTATCCAATACCATACACGAAAACTCTAAATCTAAAAATTAAAAAATACACATAATACCAAAATATACTAAAATACCCATATATATACATAATATATACTAATTTTTTTTATATTCCGGGTATCCATCGGGTCTCGGGTTCGGGTCGGGTCGGGTCCAAGACCCGCGGGTCTTCCACAACAAAACCCAATAGGGTAAAAGCATCGGTTCGGTTCCTACCCGAACCGAGATTTTTTGGGTCGTCCTCGGGTCTGGGTAAAATGCCCAGCCTTAGGGCCGACCATTGGTTGTCCATGTCCATATGTAAATATGTCTATTTTGGTGATAATCATTTGTCCATGTGCATTCTAAATGGACAAAAATCACTAGACCATTGGCCAATAGACATAAATGAGTTTGGACTATATGGACATGGTCCACCCAATGGTAACAAAAAGTTAGGGCTTCTAAAATTTTATCATTTGATCTCTATCAAAATCAAAAGTGTTTTCGCCAAATTGAGTTTTCCGTCAAAATCACAAAATCTGAATTTTCTCGCCAAAATCACAAAATCCTAATTTTCCCACCAAAACCGCGATCAAGATTTCACACCAAAATCACAATATCAAAATCTCCCGCCAAAATTTCAAAACCGAGATTTCGATCCAAAATCTCAAAACTGATATTTTTGCCAAAATCGTAAAATCGATATTTCTCTCCAAAATCGCAAAACCGATATTTTTTGCCAAAATCGCAAAACCAAGATTTCTCGCCAAAATCACAAACCGAGAATTCTAATCACAAATCAAATTCTCCTGTCAAAACTGCAAAATCGAGTTTCTCGCTAAAATCGCTAAAATCAAAACCATTGTAACATTATGCTTCTTATATGAACTTATGTATGCACTTATTACATTTATGGAGTTATGAACTTATGAGTTATGAAATTATGTATGAACTTATGTTATTTATGTGGTCTTTTGAACTTATGTAGTGTTTTATTTGTGAATTATGGATGATTTTTAATTTTATGAACTTGTGTTTGTATTTATAGGTTTATAGATTGAAATTCAAAATTTTCTTAAATGGTCATTAATGGACTTCATGGCAGCCCATATAAATATGGATGTTTGTGAGTTTGGTCTTTAATGGATTATGTCCACAAACAATAAATGAACAAACGGTTATGGGCTAATAGACATGGGCTCGCCGATCTGACAACTATATGGTTGAGTTAAAAGTTTATTTCTTCTAAGCAAATATTACAACAAGTATTTTCATGTATTAACTCTAGTGTTTGTAATACAATTACGCAATATATCAATTTCCATTGGTTTGCATGATGTTCTACGGACGAGGACCTATATGCTTTGTTTGCAGGGAAAGATGCAAACCGAGATCTTGCAAAGATGTCATGGGAGGAAAAATATTTGACGTAATTGATATATGTATCTCTGGTTTTGATCCTTTTGAGCTAGAAGAACATCAAGACTGGAAGTACAATCATGAGCAAGTATGTTAAAGTTGGTACAGTCAAAGTGGCTAGATTCTTCACAATCTGTAACAGCATGTGTGTGACCCCGTAGGTACTGGTGACCGAGGGGCTCATGCAACCACGCCTGAGAGGACCATTGTAGAGAAAGAGTGTTGACGCTCCTACTCGGAGTGATGTACAGCTGAGCGGGCTCTTACCAACTGCGTAAGGTACATATGCACTGGGTTCATGTCCGGGATTCTCTGATTTGTCGTAAAGACTGTTGGGTTTGTGTGAGTCTATGTCCAACTCTTTGTTGTCTGATTAGTACGATATTGTCCACTTTGAACCTATTAGGTAAGCCCACATGGATTTGATTTTGAATTTCTTCCCAAAAAACCTCATACTAATTAGAGTTGGACTTCTCTTTATATATTAGACACTTTGTCTAAACTTCCAGTGTGAAACTTTGTTTAATATTTAACAAAGACCAATGTAAATCAGAGGATTGTGACAAATGATAGACTTTGTTTTATCATTCCAATAAAAAGACAAGTTTTCTATCATAAAGCATAACAAAATGCTTAAAGCAGATGGCGTTGAATTGCGACATGACAAGGTGGTTGAGTTATTATACTTGTAGTATATAAATCTGCATGATGTCTATACTAAATACATGATCTTCAAACGTTTTGTAAAATCTCTTTTGTTTTGTGTATTATACTTTTTGTTTCTGGTTTCTTTGTTTAAAATTTCATTAAACATTAACGTACTAACTAGAAAATACAACTAACTGTATACTTTGTATTAGCTATATATATATATTATTGTTTATGTGTGCTTGGTATTTGAAAAACATGAGAACTAGATAGCAAAAGTTGAAGTTTTTAACAACCATTTTCTTAAAAGCTTTCTCTCTCTCTCTCTCTCTCTCTCTTCGCAAGGCGACTAGAAACTTCTCACGGAGATTTTCCGATCTTCAATCAATCTACAATCTATACAAGAAATTCATCATGCAGCAAGAAGATCAGCATACTGATCCTAATCAACAAGTCTACCAGCAAGCAGATCCAACAAAGCTCATCTGGAAAGCTTTACAAGATCTGAAACTTGGGGCTGATGGGCCACAATGGTCGATTCATGAAGAAGTGCAACAAGACTTTGAGAATGATCACAAGTTATGTCTGGTAGCGGAAGGTCTTAATCCATATCATAAAAATCCAGCGGGGATTAAAGTCGCTTTACCGAAAATCTGGCAATTGGAAGGAAAAGTTGAAGGTCAGGTGAACGACGACGGGACAGTAAACTTCTACTTTGATACCGAGCATCACCTCCTGATGGCTCTCGAAAAACAGCCGTATACTTATCGGGGATGGATCGTGGCTCTGGACAGATGGAGTAATCGAGAGCATTCAAGCTTCCTTAAACATATTCCTTTCAAGGTACGAATAAAAAAGCTTCCAAATACTTTTAGAAGACCTGGTATTGTGAGGAATATTGGATCCAAGATTGGATATGTTAAGGAGGTTTCTATTATTGAACCGACTAATGTGAAAGAAGCTGAAGATTCGGTGAAGCTGTTGTTTGATGTGGATAATGTGACCGTTCTAACTAGAACAGTAGAAATTATGAAGGACAAACCACCAGTGGAGTTGGATTTTAGATACACTAGACTGCAAAAATTCTGTACTTTATGTGGAAGTTTACAACATGACTTTGAAGTTTATAAGGATGCTGAACTTCTGCAGCAACGACAATATGAGCTTATGGATATAGGCACCAATCCCTATATGACTTCTCAACAAAGGTCAGATGCCATTGGGGAATATATCACTACCAAGGAAATCAGAGAGGCATCGGGACGACTGGAGAAATGCAAATTGAAGTTGCGGTGAGCAATGTTGCAGAAGCACCAACGACACAACTAAGGGTAGAAACTACTTCACTGGGTCAAGTGGAGCAACATGAAACTACTACAATAGTTCAAGTCCAAAAAACATGAAGCTACTGAGAAAGGAACCAAGAGGAAAATTCCAGAGGATGATCATCAAGAAGCCTCAACCCCAGCTAAAAGAGTTGAGAAAGATAAACCCAATCAAGGTTCGGTGATTCTCCTTAAATCACCACGTCAGCCATGAGAATCTTGCATTGGAATTGTCAAGGGTTGGGAAGTCCTTTGAAAATTTCACACCTTAAAGATATCAGGAAGTAGTACAAACCTGATGTCATACTTCTCGTGGAAACAAAAAATGTAAATAGTACTGTAAATATGGTAGTTTAAGAGCTGAGATATGTTCACTCTTTTGTAGTTCCAGCACAAGCAAGTAGTGGAGGTCTTGCCATTATGTGGGACGATGGTGTTAAGCTTCATTTTTTGGGAACACCATCGCTTTATAATACTGATATGCTAGTAGAAGATGGTGCTAATATATTTTGTATGAACTATATATATGGAAATCCTATTTTGAAGTAAATGCAGTCTCAGTGGGAAAAACTTATTCATAATGCAGATGCAGGTTTATATCAAGGTAAACCAAGACTAATGTTAGGCGATTTTAATGATATTAAGGAAAACATGGAGAAAGGAGGAGTTCGAAGATCAGAAGCGTCATTCTCCCTTTTCAGGTCAATGATCTCTATATGTGGTTTGCAAGATCTTAAGCCTGTAGGGGGGTATTATACTTGGAATGGAAATAGACATAAATATAACATAAGATCTCGGATAGATAGGGCACTGGCTAACTGTGATTGGATGGATTTATACCCTAATGCCATATAAGCTTTTGCCATGGATAAGATCAGATCATAGACCGCTTTTAGTAGAAACGGAGAATAAAAAAGGTAAAAGGAGAGGAACTTTTAGATATGACAATAGGTGGAGATTAGAACCTGCAGTCAAAAAAGTTATACAAGATGTTTGGGAGTCTGAATGCGTTAACTTGCCTCCTCATTGTTTCTATCGTGTAATTGAAAAATGTAGAGGAGCTTTATCTAAGTGGAAGAGCCAGAACCAAGCTAATACGGAAAAGAAAATTAGTCAGCTTAAGGAGAAAATACAAGACGCCTATCTAGCTTTAAATTTTGATTATGCATATATAAGAATGCTTAAAGCTGAACTAATGTTGCAGTACAGGCTTGAGGAGGAATATTGGAGAACCAAAAGTAGAGTGCAATGGAAACAAGAAGGAGACCGAAACACAAGATTCTTCCACTCTAAAAAAAAGTAGAGAAGGAGCTTCAACAGAACTATTCACATGACTGATGAGAGAGGCAATATATACTTGGATCCTGCAGACATCCATAAAGAAGTTGAAAGGTACTTCAACAATCTATATAGCAGCCAAACAAGCAATATAGATTTGGAAATTTTACAAGGGATACCCAGAACAATAACAACGGAGATAAATGGTTTTCTAACTAAAGAAGTTACAGATGGGGGAGATTGAAGCTGCTGTTCTTGAGATCAACCCGGATAAGTCACCTGGGCCAGATGGCATGAACTAAGGGTTTTACCAACATCACTGGGAAATCATAAAAGATGGGGTAATCTCTCATCTTCGTGTTTTTTTCAATAATCAATACTTAGACCCTAAGATAAACCATACACATATCTGCCTAATCCCAAAAATAGATTCCCCTACTACCCTAAAAGACTATAGGCCTATTAGCCTTTGCAATGTGGCCTATAAGATTATAACTAAAATTCTAGCGGAAAGACTAAAGCATTGGCTTCATAAGATCATTTCAGAAAATCAATCGGCCTTCATACCAGGGAGATTGATTACGGATAATGTCCTCATTTGATGCAATCCTTAAATACAAAGAAGCTGAAAACAAAGTACGTGGCTTTCAAGCTAAATATTTCCAAGGCTTTCGATAGATTAGAGTGGGGATTCTTGGATGCGGTGATGAAACGAATGGGATTCAACAAAGTTTGGTGTAACTGGGTTAGGAAATGCATAACTACAATCACTTACTATGTTCTTATAAATGGAGAGCCCACTAAAACCATTACACCTCAAAGGGGAATAAGACATGGAGACCCCATTTCGCCTTATTTGTACATCATATGTGCAGAATCGCTTTCTAGGTTGATTAAAAATAGGATTTAGGACAAGAATACATGGATTTCAAGCTTCGAGAAGTGGTCCAGCTATCTCACACTTATTTTTTGCTGATGATTCTTTGTTGTTTTTTAGGGCGGAAGAAAATGAAATTCAGACGTTAAAGGAAACTCTAGAAATATATGCAAAAGCCTCTGGACAGGAGAAAAACTACTCCAAATCAGACATAACTTTCTCAAAAGGTATACCCTCTAATACTCAACAAAGGTTAATGGAACAAATCGGAATAAGTAAAGTAGGGGGTTTTGGGAAGTACTTAGGACTTCCAAAAAGAATAGGGCATAAAAGAAATGAGACTTTTGAATACATAAAACAGAGAATCATTACCAAAATGGATAGTTGGTATAATAGACTTTTAAGTCAAGCTGGAAAGGAGGTTTTATTGAAGGCAGTAATAACAGCTCTACCTACTTATGCAATTTCCAGTTTCCTACTACCTAAAAGGTTGGTAAAAGAAATCACATCATGTATGAGGAACTTTTGGTGGTTGTCCTAGAAAGATAAATTTAAAATGAAGTGGATTAGTTGGGAAAAGATCACAAATTCAAAACATGAAGGAGGTCTAGGAATAAGGAATTTGGAAGATTTCAATTTGGCACTTTTAGCTAAAGCAAGGATGGAGAGTGTTAAAAAATCCTAATTCTTTAATGGCAAGGGTTTTAAAGCTAAATATTTTAGAAAAACTGACTTTCTTCATGCTAGAAGTTACCAGTCATCAAGCTATGCATGGCGGGGTATTGTCCAAACGCAAGATTTGTTGAAGAAAGGGCTGAAATGGATTGTAGGGGATGGAAAACGCATCAATATATGGGAAGACAACTGGATTGGAACAAAACCAGCAAGTCCAGCAAAAGCAAGAGACAATTACGATCAACGCCACATCAAGGTACATGATCTCTTTATTCCTGGAACTGTAGAATGGAAAATTCAGGTTATAAATGAGATAATGGATGAGGAGGATGCGAATTTTGTGTATAATCTCAGACCTAGTGTATCCAACACACATGATATCCTCATATGGTGTTACACAAATAATGGAGAGTACACAGTAAAGTCAGGATACCATATACAAAGAAAACTCTCTACTCAAGGAACACAACACCTAGAAGGTAACATAATCAACTCTGCGAATATAAATCCAGAGTGTTCTAATATATGGAAACTTGACTTTCCTCCCAAGATAATTTTTTTTTCTGGAAAACAATGCATGAGGGCTTGCCAGTTGGTATAATTTTCTTAAGAGAAACATGCAAATAGACAGCACTTGCCAAACCTGTGGAGAGGAACCCGAAACTCAGAATCACATGCTGTTTACATGCAGAGTCGCAAAAGAGATATGGAACTTGGCGCCTACAACACTCGCAGTAGATGAATTTGACCAAGAAGATATTTTGCAAAACATAAAAAGGCTTCAAAGCAAAGTCAAAACAAGATGGGAGAGAATTACTGAATTATTTTGTCGGATGGAAAATATAGAAGATGAGAAACAATATCATTTTTCATAACAAAAGGGAGCATATATTGCAAATCATTCACGGAGCGCTTAAAGATTGTCAGCTATGGGAAGATGTGATGCAGCAGTCACAAATGGGAAATCATCAGGTCAAAAGCCATATGAGAATATGTCAAAATAATAATGATAACATTTCTGTCAATACGCCGTATTATTGCCTTACGGATGCATATTGGAAAAGTAAAGATGAAATAGGAGGCATTGGATCGTCCTTATTTAGCAGAGAAGACATTCAACACCTCCAAGGTTCATCATCTATAAGACCTATCAATACGCCTATTGAAGTGGAAGCGCATGCAATTTTATCAGCTGTCCAGCAGCTTCGAGCGTTAGGATACAAGAATATCACTTTTTTAAGTGACTGCAAATCTGTAATGTATGAGTTGAATCAGTTCACTAAAGATTCAACAATCAAAAGAGTCCGTAACACGGAAGCAGCTTCCATGATACAGGACATTCTCGAGTCTTCAAAGACAAATGAATTTACCTTTGGTTATGTATCTAGAAACTTTATGTACCATGTAGACCAACTTGCTAAGCAAGCAAGAAGAACCAATCAACACTATGTAATCAAATGGTTGTTTCAATAAAATTAAAAAGGTTGACCAAAAAAAAAGATAGCAAAAGTTGAAATTAATTCATATTATTACAAATGAAAGGGAGCAACCTATTCATAGTAGGGAAGTGTCGGTCAAGATCAACCGACATGAAGAAGAAGAAAAAAATATAGATAAATAAGACAAAAATATCGATAAACATTATCTCAAATTACGAATAAGCATTATCTAACATTTTTCTTTGTTTATCTATTTTAAATTACATAATGTCTTATTAAATACTTAATCAAGAAAAATTGGTGGAGTAAAAACCATAAGAAGGGAAAAAATTAACTAAAGCAATTTCCCCCAAGAATAATGGATGTAACTTTTTGATAGATCAAACAAATGACAAATTACGATATTACGTGTTTTTGAATGTTATAGTGGCAAGCGTCTTTGTGAACGATTCATTGTCATATGAACGGATATACTCGACATCCACTTTTTTTTTCTCGAGTTCTCGTATGAATTTTTTTGGAGGAATATATTTTTCTATCACTCTTGATATAAGTTTATGAGTTGAGTGACAAAAGCTTAATCATTTTCAAATATTTTAATTTGTTCCTTCTCAATAGCTATTCTTTTTGCTTGTGATAAACAATGAGAAGAAGTTTTTTGTGATCGAGCTTACGTCATTTTCGAAAAGGGAGAGAAGAACAAAGTAATTTTTAGGTAAATGCAGTTTCTCATGAAAAAAGGCTTGGGAGAAAAAGTATTGTAACTTTTTTACTCACATGATTTGATTGAGACATTCTTTCTTTTTTAATGTTAGAGATAAGAAAGAGAGAAAGATTTTTGGGTGTGACGAAGTTTGCTTAAGCATTGGTTTTATATAGTAAAAATATTTATTGAGTTATATCATCTTTTCCTCCAAATTTAGCCATATTTTATTTTTATTGTCATAAATTAAGTTCATATGAATATATATATATATATATATACATGTGTGATTGACTACATTTGAATTTGTACACACGCTTTTCATTCTCTTTCAATCCATAATGACACATAGAAAACATTCATAATTTTCAGCTTTAAATGTAAGGATATACTTTATTTCTTTACTTATCTATTTTCTCCTTTTGGTTTGAACAATATATTTTGTTTCATTATGTATACACTTGTACTTATCTTTATTTGAATTTATACATATATGTTTCTTAAATATTTACACATGTGTAATTAACAAGATTCAAAGCGAATACTGACAGGTGGTATTTTTCACATAAATATTAGATTTTCAGCTCTAATTGGTAAATCTTTTGGGAACACATTTTCATTTTACATTTGAATATTTGGTGTGAATTCATGCAGTGTAACTATTTGTATTTAAATTTTGAGTAATTATGGGTCACACACAAAATGAACCATAATTAGCTTCATATATGCAATGTTTATTTTCTCAAAATCCATTACTACCACTATTCCTAGGCCCTAGTGTCTCTCTTCCCATCTTCATGTTCTGCAACTCTTCTATATTTATTCTTGTAATCTTATTCCTAGGCTCTCTTATTTTTTACTTATCATCGGTTTCTCACAATCATCCATTTCATCTTTTCCAATCATTAGATAACTCAATATAAGTCTTTATCATCTATTCCATCAACCGGCAAAAATATCCATACGTATCCTTCAATTTCACCGACAAGAAAACCTATGGTGCTGAAGAATATCCAATCGTGAAAACAATTAAAGAGTCGATCATCTCCGTCAATTTTACGGAATCCGCCATACTGATGATTACATATACCACTTTCATTATTGAGGTAGAATGGGAATGAGTCTTGATTTCTGAATTTCCTCTCCTTCAAGAAAAATTCCAACATTACCCTCCTGAAAATCCTCAGGTTAAAAAAATCAGTGAATTTATGCAAGAAAAAGCCGTAGAAGAGACAAGCAAGTTCATAAGCTGTTTTTATTTGGATTACATTTTATGTTAGCCGATATTTTCTTCTTACCCGATATCATTTATGTTTAGTGGATTCTCAATTTTATTCGTTGTTTAGGAAATATGTTTTGTTAGTTAATATATTGTTTGATTCCAAATAATGAATATATGTATGTCAGGTACATTATAGATATATTTGTTGGACATTTAGTCTCACTCATCCTTATATCAATTAACTGCAGTGTTATTCAACATAATAGTAAATATTTATTATTTCGTATCATAAGATATATATATATATATATATATATATATATATATATATATATATATATATATCAGCTAACAAAACATATATCCAATAACAAATCATTTATTATCTCAATTAGCTATTAGCCAACAGTTCCATTTTAATTTTATAATTCTAGGAAACCATTTTTCTCAATTAATTATTTCCTTATTTTATTTTGATATTAACACTTAATAATAGCATAGGCAAATATAATACATATATTAGTTCATGGTTTATGTCAGATTAAATCTCTGAAAATATGTACAATTTTACTCAGATTATTAATTTTGGATAAACTTTCATTAACATTTTTCTACATCAGATATATATCTTGCTTGTGGAAAGATCAACAATTCAAACTTACTCATATTCTATTAGTTGGTTGAGAATACTAATTATCGTGAAAGTCTTTAAACTGCACCATTTAAATAGTCATTATCAATGATTCAATAAAAGTGTGCAAACACAATGTGCCTCTAACGTGGGTTAGAGTCTTTGAAAACTTTAAGAAAAAAACAGAAGATTCAAATTTAATATATAAAAATCATATGATTTTAGTCAAAAAAATCTTGTAAATCGAAACCACCAAAAATTAATATAAAAAATATTACATATTTGTACAACTATCAAACAAACATTACAACTTCTCATAAACCATAAAATTTGCTAAGATAATAGGTATAAATGTTTTTTCTGAACATGGTATAAATGTTTTCTAAAACCACAGCCTTTAATATTTACAAGTGTATAAAGTTATATTATTTTAATTGATTAGATTTAATAGATGGAGGAGCATTATTTATTTATAGGTTTATATTCTGATCTTTTTTTAGAAAGGTTTATATTCTGGTAAAATCTTTATTTTTTTTCCAATGTATCATCTATTCTACTAAAACATGATCATAAGCTATTGATAAATATTAGGTCCAATTAATTATTTAATAACTACGTCTAAATGACTATAATCAACTTCTAAATATTAATACATATTATTTCTAATTATTTATTTATTCTATTAATAATAACTAACTTTCTGCGTTTAATTTACAACTTTCTTTTTTATTTTCTATATTCTAGGAATCGATAACTCTCATTTGTACTAACTAGAATTCACGAATACGTTATATAAGTGAGTGAAAATTAAGTATAAATTAGAATTCACCAAATAATGTAGAATAATAACAGTTAATTTAAAATTTGTTAATAATTATTATCTATATAAATAATTTTATGTTAATCGATAGTTCCTGTAATAATAATAAGGTATAAATAGTAATTTTAAAATTAAATCCTTTCAAGACTCATTAATTATTTATTTATAATTATTATTTATATTAGTTTAATATTTATAAAATTAGACCACTAAAATAAAATCAAGTTTAAATAACAAATGATTAAATCAACAAAACCATAATGCACGTCTAAATTATTTCAAATCCTTAAAACAGTTCTATTTAAAATAAAAAATAAAATCATATAAAATAAATTTAATAAAATATAGAAAATTTTAAAACACAAAAACTAAATTTTATCAATACATGAAGGATTAAAAACATAAAATATTGTATTTAATTATAAATTTTAAAAATAAAATCAGTGTGAAATAAGTTTAATAACGGGTAAACAAAAAATTATAAAACGTGTCAGAATTATTTGGAATCTTCAAAAATTAATCCTACTTAAAATAAAAAAAATAATATAAATAAATTTTAGATAAATATCATAAAATTAAAATATATAATTTATTAAAAAAAATCCTAATTTTCATTATGTAAAACATTTTTCAACAAAAAATATTAGTTCCACACTTTTAAGCGCTAGTCAAAAATATACCCGCCCTTTGAAGGGCGGATCAGAATCTAGTGTACCTTTATTTGAATATATACATATATTTTGCTTAAATATGTACACAAACCTGTAATTAACAAGATTCAATCCAATGTACACAATTTTTATGTGGATTGAATCGATGTAGTGTCACATGTACCTTTGTATATATATTAGCTTTTATTCTTAAAATGGCAAATATTTTGAGAACATATTTTATTTTTCTATTTTCACTTTAAATTCATGCAATGTATTCTATTTAATTTGTATGCACATGCAACTATCTGTATTTGATTCTGCATAAATTTATGGACACTTCTAATTGGTTAAATATGAGTCCATTCACATAATTTTATGCAGTTTGAATTCATATTATGACACATGGTAGTTTATGTATAAAATCAATAGACTTAAAATTTTAACTATTAAAGTTTTAAATTTTGTTTTCACTTATATATATACTAATTCTTAGTTAAAACTAAAATTTAATTAAAATTAAAATTGAGAAGTTCGCAATTCTTAAATCTCCGGACACAGTCCCCAACTCAAATAAATAAGTTGATATATCTTGTAATTTTTCCCGCTTACATCAAAGTGTCCAACGGCAAAATCATATAAATTACCTAAATGCATATCTAATAATCAAAATATATTTAAACTTTGATAATTTGATAACAAATTTAATTTCCTGTTAATATGAGTTCACAACTTAAGCATCAGAAATATGCATATCTCATTGACACTAAAATATTACAAATAAAACCGAAAAGTTAATTTTTCTCTTTCACGTCAAAAAGCTCAGGACTGAAGCTTATAAATTCCTTGGGCCAGGGACAAGACCAATTGCTAAATCATCTGTCTACAGCTGCTGAGACTAGAACATGTTACCCTACCTTTAGGGCATAAGGTTTTACTAGTAGAGTTAGTAGCTCCGGATAAAAGTAAAGTTCTTAGTAACTATATATATATATATACATAATATAAATGAAACATAACAGTTTTCTATATTTCTACTAAAACTGTTCCTTTTTATAAGAAAATAATATTGTACAAAAAAATATAGTATATAATATATATAATACAAAGAAGAGGAGGATGATACCTCGCCAGATTTTTGCACGTAAGAGATTATAGCGTTTTAAACTGATGGCTTGAGAAGATTGATTACCTCCCATAGTTAAACAGAGAAAACAGAGTAAGCGGTGATGTTGGGGAAGGGAAGAGTGGGGCGACCAATACCAAGCATGAAAAACAAAGAGATGAAGGAGCAAAAGTAGAGGAGACAACAAGTGATGAACAATGGGTAAGACATTCTTGCGATGAAGATTACTTCATTTCCGAAGAGGGATAAAAGAGAAAAGTTACATTTAAGTGAATGCGGTTTCCCGTGAAGAAAAAGTCATTTTTAAGGTTGAAGTTGGACACAAAACCACTCAAAGCAATAACTTTGATATCAAAATCGAGATAAGAAACGAGGAGGAACTTGACGGAAAGTGGAAACATTCGCAATCCGTGGGCAGGTTTAAAAATGAAGGATCTCTAGAAACAAAAATAATAAGAATTTTTTTTTATTAATTCAGAAAATGGTCAAAAATAAAGCTCAAAAGTTCACAATGTTTCTATTAGATATCTTATGATCTTCTCTCTTAGATCTTATGGAACACCTCTCTATTAGATCTATATTTATAGTGAAGGACAATTCCTCTAACATATGAGATATGAAAAACACAAACATAATCTAATAGAAAACTTCATTTTCCTATTCTAGATTTCTTTATTGTGTTTATCTCTTAACATATTAAACATCTAATAATATGTTAAGTTTTCACAAGTTTGGAATTATCCAACAATCGCCCTCTTAATTCTAACTTGAATTAGGAAAATCATTTTCTTGAACTCCAATTAAGTTCCTCATTTTCTTGAACTTAATTCTTGCTAATGGCTTGGTTAAGATGTCGGCCCTCTGCTCAACAACCGACATTTGTGATGTGATCTTAGAAAGCAACAGAACTAAGGAGATGGAACAGCGTGAACCAGAGCTTAAAGAAGTCCAAGATGGAACTAAAGAACAGCTTGAACCTGAGGATACAATGACTAGGTCCAAACAAGCAAGATTCCAGAAAGCTCTTCATCAACTCTTACACACTATTCAGGGCAGTCTAGATTGTGCTTATCCAACCACTCTGGTTGTGATTCAAGCCATCTAAGACATTCATCAAGAGAGGTGTTGTGACTTGCACTCTTTTCCTTCGTTTGGGTTTATCCTATTGGGTTTTCCAAACAAGGTTTTTAGTGAGGCTTGGAGACAACACTTATACAAAAGTCTCTTGATGAATCTACGCCCATTTTTCTATCCTAATTTCGTGCAAGAATAAACCAGGAGCCTTTTCTTATTTTCAAATTTGAACTTAGTCTTTCTTTTAATTGCTTTGTGTGTTTCCAAGAAGCTGTGCATGTACAATCTTCTTCTCTTTATATTCTGGTCGAAATCTCTGAATAAATCATCAAACTCTTTTCTAAAAACCCAAGTATTCTCTGAATCCTATTTGATCAAAGCTTGTCTAGTGTATTTCGGATTCTTCCTTACATTGCGAGCAAAAACCGATAGTTTGAGAGCCATTCCGCAACTCTTAGAAGTATTATCTCATTCCATTGCTTATTACATCAACACAATCGTTGGAGAACATTCAGGGACGTGATCCTCTTACCCAAGATCATATCAAGTGGTAATCAGAGCAGATCTCCATCATCAAGTTGTTTTTTTTCCAGTTCTGCAACTTGTAGACTTTTCGTATTCTATGATCGAATCTGTTCAAAGTTTAAATCTTGTTAGAAACATGTTTATTAGGATCTAATCTACCTAGAACAAGTGCTGAACTTGTTAAATAACTGAACTTGAATCACGAAATTGAAGAAAAAAAAGAATTAGAGTTCTTATAGAAATCTGGATCTGATCTTGTTTCCTAGATTCATTTCCATTGTTTTCTGTTTCTGTGAACATCTTTAATGGTTCAGTGTTTGGAACTTTGTCAGGAACCATGGGGGAAGAAGACAATCGGAACAATGAAATGGATAAACTTCTGCTGGAAGCCTTAACTGCACAGATGTCTGCTTTAATGGATCAAAAACTAGAAAACTTCAGAGTTGAGGTTGTCCATTCAGAACGTGAGAGATCTAGGAGGAGTCCAAACCAGTCTACCTCAGAAAGCTATTATAGCCATTCCAACAGAGCCAATGGCACCAGAAGAAGGAGGCGTGAGAGAGAAGAAAGGCCCCAAAACAGCGATCATGTAGGAGGGTTGAAACTGAAGATTCCAAAGTTTAAAAGCACTGCTGATCCAAAAGAATATCTAGAATGGGAAAAGAAGATTGAACTTGTGTTCAATTGCAGAGATTACACTCAAGAATATAAACTAAAGCTTGCTCCTACTGAGTTCAAAGAGTATGCTCTGAGTTGGTGGGATAATCTCGTTACAGCAAGAAGAAGGGCAAGAGATTTCCCTATAGAAACCTGGAATCAGATGAAGGTGATCATGAGGAAAAGATTTGTACCACGCCATTATCACAAAGAACTACATTTCAAGCTCAGAAGACTGTCTCAAGGGAGTAGATCAATTGAGGAATACTACAAAGAAATGGAGACTCCTATATTGAGAGCTGATATACAAGAAGACAGAGAAGCAACCATGGCCAGGTTCATGAGAGGATTAAACCGAGACATCATGGACAGACTTGAAGTTCATCATTATGTAGAAATAGATGAACTTCTGCACAAGGCCATTATGTTTAAACAACAGCTAAAACGAAGGAGTTACAAGTCTAGCTATGGAGCCAGCAAGCCACACTACCAGAAGAATGAAAAGACCAGAGAATCAAAACCATTCTCCACGCCTAAAGTGGAAGAACATAGTATTAAAGGATAGGAGGTAGCCACTGCAACTAAAACCCGAGATATTCAGTGTTACAAGTGTAAAGGCTATGGACACTATGCCAGCAGCTGCTCCAACAAAAGAATGATATTCATTAAAGAGAATGGAGAAATTGAATCAGAAGAAAAGGAACAATCTGAGTCTGAAGAAGAAGGAGTAGAGATGCCAGCCCGTGGAGAGCTACTTGTTACAAGAAGAAAATTGAATCTACAAACCAAGACTGTTGGAAATGAGCAAAGAGAGAATCTGTTTCATACTCGCTGTATGGTTCAAGGAAAGGTATGCATTTTCGCTATAGATGGAGGAAGATGTACCAATGCTGCTAGTGAAACCATGGTAGAGAAACTTGGTTTGAAGATAATGAAAAGACCAACCGCTTACAAGTTACAATGGCTTAATGATGAGGGAGAGCTGGAGGTGAAACACCAAGTGAAGATACCATTGTCCATTGGGAAATACGAGGATGAGATACTCTGTGATGTATTACCAATGGATGCCGGATACATACTTCTTGGAAGACCTTGGCAATATGACAGAAGAACCATTCATGATGGATTCACCAATAGATACTCGTTTGAATTCAATGGAAAGAAGACTGTTTTGGTTCCTTTGACACCACAGAAGTCCATCTTGATCAGATAGCTTTGAAGAAAAATAAAGCTTCATCAGAATCAAAAACCAAGCAGCCTGCCAATCTGTTGCTTCAATCAAAGGGGAGTTCTTTACCTCACTTGCTGTTTGTTTTTATAGAATGTTTAAACATAACCAGACTAGTGCAAGATCTTCCTAGCAAAATACAGATGCTTTTACAGGAGTTCAAAGACGTATTACCAGAAGAAGCTCCACCAGGATTGCCATCTATCAGAGGAATAAAACATCAAATTGATTTCATTCCAGGAGCATCATTGCCAAACAAACCAGCCTATATAACCAATCCTGTAGAGACCAAGGAACTACAACAACAAGTCACTGAGCTTATGAAAAAAAAGACACATTCGTTAGAGTATGAGCCCATGTGCAGTTCCAGTCTTGCTTGTGCCAAAGAAAGATGGAAGTTAGAGAATGTTTGTCGACTGCAGAGCCATCAATAATATCACTGTAGAGTATCGACATCCCATTCCTAGACTAGATGACATGTTTGATGAATTGCATGGCTCAAATATCTTTTCTAAAGTTGATTTAAAAAGTGGGTATCACCAAATTAGGATGAAAGAGGGTGATGAGTGGAAAACTGCCTTTAAAACGAAACAATGGTTATATGAATGGTTGGTAATGCCATTTGGGTTAACTAATGCACCTAGCACTTTCATGAGATTTATGAACCATGTTCTTAGAGCATTTATAGGAAATTTCGTGGTGGTTTACTTTGATGATATCCTGATTTACAGTAAGAACTTAGATGAGCACGTTGAACATCTTAGTAAAGTTTTAGGAGTGCTTAGGACAGAATCCTTGTTTGCTAATTTAAAGAAATATACCTTTGGAGCAGATAACCTTGTCTTCTTAGGTTTTGTTAAGGATTTCGTCATCCACATAGACCATGAGTCTCTCAAGTATCTCAAAGGACAACAAAAACTAAACAAGAGACATGCTAGGTGGATTGAATTCATCGAAACCTTTCCCTATGTGATCGAGTACAAGAAAGGTAAGGAAAACATAGTTGCTGATACACTATCTAGAAGGTATGTCCTCTTGTCAACTCTTGAAACCAAGTTACTTGGATTTGAACGAATCAAAAATCTATACCCCACTGATTCAGATTTTAAGGAGATATATGCTTCTTGTGAAAAGTTTGGACGTGGTAAGTACTTTAAGAGTGATGGTTTTCTCTTCTTTGAAAATAGACTATGTGTACCTAACTCCTCTTTGAGAGATCTTTTTGTCAAAGAAGCTCACGCAGGTGGACTTATGGGACATTTTGGTGTGTCTAAGACAATGAAAGTAATGCAAGAACATTTTTTTTCTGGCCACACATGAGAAGAGATGTTGAGAAAACTTGTGAACGATGTGTAACTTGCAAACATGCTAAGTCCAAAATCCAAAACCACGGTCTGTATACTACTTTACCAATTCCTTTGCATCCATGGCATGACATTTTAATGGATTTCGTTGTTGGATTACCTAGAACTAAGACTGGAAAAGATTCTGTGTTTGTTGTCGTTGATAGGTTTTCTAAAATGGCGCATTTTATTCCATGCCATAAGACTGATGATGCTGTGAATGTTGCTAGTTTGTTATTTAAGGTGATTGTTAGACTTCATGGCATGCCTAGGACAATTGTTTCTCACAGAGACACCAAGTTTCTTAGTTTCTTTTGGAAGACTTTATGGTCTAAGCTAGGGACTAAACTGTGTTTCGCTACTACTTGTCATCCACAATCTGATGGACAAACTGAAGTTGTCAACAGAACATTGTCTACCTTGTTGCGTGTATTGATTAAAAAGAACCTTAGAACTTGGGAAGAATGTTTGCCACATGTAGAATTTCCTTATAATCATGCTAAGCATTCTGCATCTAAATTCTCTCCATTTGAAATCGTCGATGGTTTCAATCCTTTATCACCTTTGGATCTAATGCCTTTACCTTTAAGTGAAAGAGTTCTCTTGGATGGACAAAAGAAAGCTGAACTTGTTAAGCAGATACATGAGAAGTCACATATCAATATAGAGAACAAGACCAAACTCTATGCCAAGCAAAAGAAGGAGAACTAGTTTGGATACACCTGAGAAAGGACATATTTCCTAATGAAAGAAAATCTAAACTCATGCCTAGATTAGATGGTCCTTTCAAAGTCATTAGGAAGATCAACAACAACGCCTATCAACTAGATCTTCAAGGTAAGTATAATGTGAGTTCAAGCTTCAATGTTAATGATTTAGTTCCTATTGTGCAGATGAAACGGATTTGAGGTCAAATCCTTCGCAAGTAGGAGAGGATGATGTGATCTTAGAAAGCAACGAAAATAAGGAGATGGAACAGCTTGAACCTGAGGATACAAAGGACAATGATCTAAATGTACCCGTTGGTCCAATGACTAGGTCCAAACAAGCAAGATTCCAGAAAGCTCTTCATCAACTCTTACACACTATTCAGGGCAGTCTAGAGTGTGCTTATCCAACCACTCTGGTTGTGATTCAAGCCATTTAAGACATTCATCAAGAGAGGTGTTGTGACTTGCACTCTTTTCCTTGGTTTGGGTTTATCCCATTGGGTTTTCCAAACAAGGTTTTTAATGAGGCTTGGACACAACACTTATACAAAAGCCTCTTGATGAATCTAGGCCCATTTTTCTATCCTAATTTCGTGCAAGAATAAACCAGGAGACTTTTCTTATTTTCAGTTTGAACTTAGTCTTTCTTTTAATTGCTCTGTGTGTTTCCAAGAAGTTGTGCATGTACAATCTTCTTCTCTTTATATTCTGGTCGAAATCTCTGAATAAATCATCACACTCTTTTCTAAAAACCCAAGTATTCTCTGAATCCTGTTTGATCAAAGCTTGTCTAGTGTATTTCGGATTCTTCCTTACATTGCGAGCAAAAACCGATAGTCTGAGAGCCATTCCGAAACTCTTAGAAGTATTATCTCATTCCATTGCATATTACATCAACACAATCGTTGGAGAGCATTCAGGGACGTGATCCTCTCACCCAGGATCATATCAATTTACATTTATCTACTTAGAACACCAACAAACCTCAAACATCCTATGCTTCTTCTGTCATTTGTAGCATTTATCTCTGGTTCATCTTCAGCCTTTGAGATCTTTGAACTCGACTCCATTGCGACGTGAGTCGTGTTACACACTTCCATCTTTGTGTAACACATGATTCATTGAGCATAACTCTCCTCCTTTATCTTGATTTCATTTGCTCCTTGAATCTTGTAGATTCACTTTAACCTTATATGCTCAATACCATCCGGTCTATCCACAAGCTCCCATGTCTTTTTTCTTGTGATAGACTCCAACTCAGCTACCATTGCTTCAACCGATAAGTAGTTCGATATCTTCGACTCAGCTGAGGTAAAATCTCCTCCTTTATCAGTGCATCGTAGATTGAACTTATCTGAGGCAAAATCTCCTCCTTTATTGGTGTGAAATCTTTTGAACCGATAGAATGCCTCACAATTATTTGCTAGTGTTGGTGGCGTGATTCGTCCACATAAATCTCCATGCAATAATTCCAATGGCTTTGATGTATGAACCATGGCCTTAGTATGAAACGAGTATTTAATTTGCTTCCCTGCAAGACATGTGTTATACACGCCTTCTCTGTGTGTTACACTCGGGAATGAGTGTCTGATTTACTTCCCTGCTAGACATGTGACATGCGTGTTGTTTACTGTTCTAGCAGGGTATAAATATCCTAAAAAATCAACTATCAAATTAACCCTTAATCCTAACACACAAAATAATATTCTTGCCAAGAGTGATCAGGTGTAGTACTTAGGGATAAAATCCACAAAGAACAATGACACACAATAGATTTCTTATTCCTAAAGTTAAGCTAGGTAATTATATATATATATTGGTAACAAGTAATCAATCTAAGGAAATGTTCTTTATTAGAGAGTGTAGATTCAATATGGAAATATGCTAATAATGTGAATATGGAAATATGCTAATAAACTAACTATATGTAAATGTAAATATGCTAGATCTAGGGTTTCAAGCAAGTGGATTATAGAAGATAAAATTTTAGGGATTTAAATCATAGAACTCGATATCTAATGTAAAAGACGACCAGCTCTCGCTGCGAGTCTAATCTATTGACTAAGCCGAATGTCTGAGCTCTCGCTTGTTGACACGGAATGACCGTCGATCGATGGCAATGATCCTGCGTTGATCAATGGTTTCTTGAGTCAAGATTTATGACCTAATTCGAATAGTTCACTAGATTAACTAAATCAACTCTCGTTTGTTTCTAACAACCTAACTCAACATGATTAATTCCGGTAGTAGACCATGCTCTCGCTTGCGCCTAACTATCCTATTATCAGGGTTATAGTTAGCTACTCTATAACAAAAGCAATAAACACAATTCTATTGATATATCTAATAATAATCCTAACAATTGTATTGTTTGGCTAATCCATCACTACCATTAATAAACCATAAAACTAGTTGATAACTACTCAAACATAGTCAAAGTAAGAATAATAATCTTAATAAAATGCATAGATAAAAACACTGGGGTTTTAGTACAAATCTCCCTAAATAGAATACTCAAGAACCTAGCACCGTACGTCTACGTACGTATGCGTCTTCATTTCTTTCTCATACATAAAGTATAAATATAAAAACCCTAAAATCTAGGTCAAAACTCGTCCAGGGGTAAACTTGTAATCTTGTGTCTTGTCTCTAACGTGGGCTTGAAATCGACTGTCTGCGAATTGGTCATCGATTGATGGCAAGTGGTCAGCATCGATTGATCTTGGTCATGTAAGGTCGGTCGACGTTATGATATTGCCGTCGATTGACAGGAGTCTTGTACTTTGACTCTCTCAAAGATTAGCGGCAAATTATTCTCCTCTAAATACCCCAAAAGCCCCAAATATCTCCAAAACATGTCTGGACCTGTAAAGACCTTAAAATATAGCTTAGACACACATAATAGACCCCAAATATAGCCTATAACATGGTCTAAAACTAGTAATAAATAGGCTATATCAACTCTCCCAGACTTAATATTTTGCTTGTCCTCAAGCAAACAAGCCTGCGAAAGAGGTTTTGAAAAGCGAAGACTCACATAATATCTAAGTATAACTGTCACCTTACTTTATTGAAGCCACATCCTATCAAGTCAATAACAGAGAAACTTTATATACCATATCCTAGTATAGCAACCAATTCCATTCTACCAACAACTTAGCGAATACTAGTCTGACTCACCCCTCTACTGATTTCATTTCTTTGCATAAAATAAAAGTGCAGGCTTTACATTGGGAGTATCGATAAAAAGATATATGGACTCTTACCTCTACAAGTATTTGAACACACAGGTAGAATTCTCTTATTCGTTTCCTCTCTCTCTTCTCACTTCTTCCCAATCAATGTCTCCCTTTTTTTGAGTGTATCATTTTTTTTAATTGACTGAGATATTTGGATAGACTTCCATGAATCAAGCTCTAATGGTTTTTGCCACCAGATCCTGTTCACTTCTGTTTGACCTTTATCTCTTTCTAGGATCATATGAATCAAGTTTTAATGGTTGTAGCCACCAAATCCTGTTCGACTCCTTTTTTAATCTGAAGGGGAGCGAGAGAGGAATCAAAAGCACACATACTTTTACCTTCCAGAATTACAGAAGAATCCGATCCGATGTATACTAAATCCCAAAGCAAACAAATAATATCAGGATTAATGTTGGAAATCAGCTTTGGTTCCTTCAAACTTTCTAAACAAATGTGATATAGTGGCATGATGATCCCTTTCGGTATCTCTAGTAATCTCTGCAAACAACCTTCTAAGAATGGTGCTAAAGTGTGGTTAGTCAATAATAAATTTTTGATCATAGTCCTTTTCTTGACTCTATAACTCTTTGAAAAACTTATAGATAGTAAATAAAACTCAAAAACAATAAAATAGTGTTAGCGAACCTCCCCCAGACTTAAATTACACTGTCCTAGTGTAATCCGGCCCGAATTGGTTAGGAAAAAATAAACTTGAGTAAATAGCTTAAGTATAGAATTCGATATCTTTCTTTCTGAGAAAGTATCGATTGATGGTAGGTGGGTTTGGTCGATCGATGGTTGCGATCTAGTGTCGACCGATGGTGCCTCTATGGTGTCGATCTATGGTAGTATAAGTAGTCTGTAGAAATAAATAAACTCAAAATAAATAAATAGTATAAGTAAAAACTAAGTAAAAACCTACTAATCAGCGGTTGCCTCCCACTAAACGCTTGGTTATAATCGTAAGCTTGACTATTAAACTTTCTGATTAGAATGGAGGTGGATCAACACCTGGAAAACAAGTGTCTACATCTTCTCTGATCTTCTGAAACCATGTACCAACGAAGTTTCTCATTGCTGCATCTCATCTGGCTTTCTCATTCTTTATGATCTCCTTAGTAACCTCCACTGAATGCATTCTCATTTGTAGATTCTCAATGTTGCGATGTAGCATTCTAAGTCTGGTAGTTGTAGTCTCTGATAGATCCTCAAATTTCTGTGAAATATCTTCCTTTATTAGGATCCGAAAGAAAACAATCTCATTGAACCTATCTTCCAATTGTGTTTATGCTGTGTGCTTTTGTATGTCGGACTTAGCATCGATCAATGGTGCGATGTTGCCGTCGATCAATGTCACTCTGTTGTGTCCACTCACATGATGTCTTTGAATAGTATCCAAATCTCGCTGCATCTTATCCATGCGTGTAGTCAGACCGGTGAGGCATTTGTCTATAGAATAGTAGAAATCATCAAGCCTCCTGACATCTCTTGAGCGATGTAGTTCCCATTCACAAGATCATCAATCTCTGCTCTGCTATCTGTTTCTTGCTTCTTCCTGGACGTAGCGATCTTTGTTGCATGTTCAGGTAAACATATGCAGCTGTACTAAACATAGTAGCTCTCTCTAGATCTTCTCTGATATCTTCCTTTTGCACATTCACAATTCGTCCGTCTATAGCGCGTGCATTGCCATAATCATCTATGTATAGGCCATAATCATCTTGCTTTTTCCAAAAGAAAATCCTTCTGCCATCAGCATCAAAAGCTCTCTTTCCATACTCTACCTGACCGTCTATCAGTAGGTGATTTATCCAACTGACCGGTCTCGGAGTTTCTGAAGTAAAGGGGTTAGATGTACATACCTCGTGGAATCCTGGAATGGTGGTATCGATCGATGCATGCTCCTTGTTTTCGATCGATGTTTGGTATTGGTTAGGCTCGTGCTTCTGCTCCTTGATGTCGATCGATGGTGGTACCTTCGCGTCGTCGATGGCTCTTGCTGTTGTCCAAATAAAATTTCTGATCCATTAGCCATAACAAGGGTATCTGCTACATCTTCCTTAGGTAAGTTGAGAATTCTCTCGTAAAGATATCGTGCACGTTCCTTTGTATCTATGAAGATAGCAAACTCGTCTGGTTTGAGATAACCATCTTTTGTATCTCACTTCAATTAATTGTTCTGGTCTTCGTTTGATGTCGTTGGATGGCCAAGATATGTTGAGGATTGATGCTGGATTGCCTACTCTTGCGTTCAGTACCCAGCCAGCTTCTTCCTCTGTAAGCTGCATCGTTCTCTTTGTAATCTCCTTAGTAACCTTGGTACGCCGGTTCAGCATCGATCGATGTCGTCTGTGGAACATCGATCGATGCTCGGTGATCAGATTGGTCGATGAAAAGGTTTCCAGTTCTATTAGCCATTGCAAGTATATCTGTCACATCGTCTTTTGTGACATGTAGAATTCGGCCGTCCTTAGCTCTGGCATAACCATCTGGATCTCGCATAATACATAACTCATCTGGTTATAAATAACCATATTCCTTTTCGTGTTTAGCAGATGAATCTCGTTCGGTTCCTGCTTCATTCTCAGTATCGATCGACGGTGTATGGTGTCCGTCGATCGATGTCGAATTCCCAGGTCGAGGGGAAACATGGAAAACTCCAGCCTTTTCCAAGGGAATCCTTTGGTATTCAATTGTTTCTTCCTCTCTGTAATCTTCGTCGTACGCGAGATAGGTTGTGTTGTAACTGAAATCGCCATGGTGGGTGTGGGCTTGTTCGGAAGTTTGAGTGTCGAACGATGCGATAGGGAGGATATCGATCGATTTCTGAATGGTATAGTTGTCGATCGATGGGTTTTGAGTGTCGATCGATGCTCCTTCTTCTGATTCCTCACCGAAATCGTAATTTCAGAAACATGTGGCCACAAGTTCTGCATCATTAGAAAATTCGATCAGGGTAGCCTTGTTCTTATTTTTTGACAGGTTCATAAAAAAATATTTTTATCAATTAGAGATAGATAAAACTTTTTTAATTGCATGTCGCATATTGTTCCTACAGTAGCCATGGATGCTCTCCCAAGTAGTAGAGAAGAGTTCCAATCTATCCTTATGTCCGTCACATGAAAGTTTGTTGGAACTAAGGTATTGTTGATTTGCACTGGAACATCTTTTACCATCCCTCCTGAATTCACTCTTGAGCAGTCAACGAATGTAAAAGAATCGTTGGAGGGTTCCACTGTCAAGTTCAACTCCTCTGCCATAGACTTTGGCATAATGCTCACTGAAGATCCAGTGTCACAAAGAGCGTTGAGATATTTGTTTCCTTTGATGAAGCATGGAACCACAAACTTCCAAGATCACTTTTCTTTTTCAGACATGGTCTCTGCTTCATCTTCTCTCTGAGATGATTGAACATTATCTCTATGTTGTCATCTGTCTCCCTTGTTTCCACAATCTGTGAGAGTAATAAGCTTCGTCAAAAGAAATATGTAAAGGAATTTTAAAAACTCTTTTAGCAAAATTATCTATCTCCTTTTCATTGGCTTCTCTGCGTTGATACTTTGGGATCTTTTGCCTATTTTTTGAATGTCCCTCATCTTCTCTGTCAATATCCATAGCTTCAGATGTGTCTGTATTCTGATCTGAAATTGTCATGGTTGGACGTACAAACAAGCTCGCATTTAATTTCGGTAGCGGTACTGGATTTCTCTCCTGTCAATCGATTCCATGTGTGTACTGTCGATCGATTCTCCTGTCCTTATGTTGATCGATGTTACGGAAACAATGTCGGACAATGTTAGTCGATTCACACGAAGCCACTGAGTCTGTGGGTTTCACCGTCAAACGATTCTTACCAGTTGACGTCGTTTGATGCGTATTAGCATTGCCGAGTGAAACTGAATATTCCACACGAATATTGCTATCTTGGGGCTTCTCTCTCTTGACTTCCTGCCAGAAATCATCATCAATCGAAGCATTGATGTGGTGTCTTTTCTAGCCTCAATTTTCTCATTGATCAAGCTCTCATGCTTCTTGATGGTCTCACTTGTTTGTATCACCTGATTCTCCAGTTTCCTCACATGAGTGCTGAGGTTTTCAAACTTGGTGTTGAGATTGAGGTACATGCCATCTATCTTTCCATTGAAATCCACAGTCATCTTCTGCTGTCCCTCTAAGACTCTATCAACCATTGCTTCAATTTTGCTTTCCGGACCTTCTGGTAGTAGGAAGATCCATAAGTCTTGTTGTTGTTGAAGGGTATGCGTTGTGAATTTTGATTGAAGTTACTCATTTGACCAGTACCATAGGAGTTCTTGTTGAAGCCTCCCTTGTCTCTGGAAATAATTCCCATCAATGTAGTTTACATCTTCCTCTTCAATCTCATCTTCTCCAGACTCAATTTCTTCCACTTCTGTGAAAGTAACATGTTTCTTGAAAAATCTCTGAACACTATCTAGTTTTGCCTTGACCTCCTCGAACTGCTCATTGTTTACTGCTGGAGCTGATTTTCTTCTCTCAGAATCAGTGTTCTTGGTGCTGCTTCTAGATGCCAAATTCTCAATAAACCTTGTGGCTTCTTTAGGGCTTCTGGTACTAAAATTTCCCTCACTAGCTGTGTCCAAAGCCATCGGGTATTGTAATTCAATACCTCTGAAGAAAGTGTTGAGAAGCTGTACTTCGTTGAACCCGTGAGGTGGACAGTCTCTCTGGTATGATTTGAATCTGATCCACGAGTTTCTGAAAGACTCTGAAGTTCTTGTGAAAAAGTAACAATCTTGCTCCTCAGATCTTCTGCTCTAGCGTCATCAAAGAAGTTACGCAAGAAAATGGTTTTGATGTCAGTTCAGGATGTCAGGGATCCTGGTGGTAGTTGCTTAAGCCAATATGAAGCTTCTCAGGGACTCCATTGGCTTTAATAGCAGTCACTAGATCCCCAAATCGCTCCAGATGATCCATAAGGTACTCATGTCGTAACCCATGGTAAGGTGTATGCGCTACAAGTCCAAAGAAAGCGGGCTTGATCTCAAAATATTTTCTCTGAAAAGCTAGAGGACGAGTGGCGGATATGTTGGCGTAGAACTGGTCTGGACGGTTGTAGTCAGTCAGCGTTCGTTGAGCAGCTTGGGCGTTAGCTTCGGGTTGAGCTATTGCAGCGTCTGCTTATGCTTATGTATCACGGATTACAGCCCCATGATCGTCTATCTTTTGACCTGCTGCATTACACAGATGACCGTTGAGGTCATGCAAGTCTCCATTCTCATTCTGAACCACAATTATAGGTGCAATCATCTGAACTCGTCTGCTGTCGTCGATCAATGTGGATGAGATGCTGTCGATCGATGCTAAGTGATCAATGTCGGTTGATGCTAGATTTCTGATTCCGGTCGATGCTATCCGTAAAGAAGTGTCGATCGATGATGAATGTATGATGTCGATCGATGCTTGTCGTCTTTCTTTATGGATTGTACGTTCGAGTTTCTATGGGTCTGAGAATAGTAATTCTTGTCCTTTATTGCTCCTGGTACTCTTTTGCATGCACCTGAAAGACAAAAGAAAAGAAAATCAGTAACTCAAAAGTAAAATAAACCTAGACTAAACCCTAGAAATTAAATATAATGGTGATCAATGTTCCCCGGCAACAGCGACAAATTTGACATGCGTGTTGTTTACTGTTCATGAAAGGTATAAATATCATAAATAATCAATTATCAAATTAACCTTTAATCCTAACACACAAAATAATACTCTTGCCAATAGAGATAATATATAGTACTTAGGGATCAAATCCACAGAGAACAATGGTACATATATGTGGCTACGTGACGTATGTTTTACTTTGTAAACATGGAGTTGTGCCTTTGGTAAAATGAAAACGAAAGTTAACGTCAACCCTGACCTTTAAATATTAAATCTTAGAAAGTATTATCCTTGTGGGACATTCTATGCCGTAAATGTCTAAAAAAGAAAACAAAATCAGGAAATATAGAAAACAATGCTAAGTTTTAATAATGGAAGCATAATAATAGAGGGAAGTGTAAAATGATTAACATGGGTTATTGTTAAGTGAATTCTCATCAACTTTGAAAATTATGAAATTCCATTATTATTGGTTCATGGATTTTAAAACTCTTATCAAATTCACTGTTATTGGTTTAAGAAATTTTGAAATCTATTCAAATCCTTTGTTATTTCAAAATTTTAGTTATTATTGATTTTCTAATTCTAACTAAATTTAGTGCTATTGGGAAATTAATTCTCTACCTTTTTACATATAAACACACAATTTTCAAAATATCATATTTATCCAAGAGATTTCCAAAATCCATGTGATGAAAACATCAAGAAAACGAAATAATTATTCTTAATATTGCACTTTTAATCCAAATTATATTTTCAAAATTACAGTTCATTACATTTTATGTACTTACCTTTTAATGTATAAATATATTTTTATTTTCATAGCAAAAAAAACTATAAATAACATATAAATTACTAAAAAGAAATAATATAGTTAAAAGTTGTTAGTATAATATTCATCTTATCATAATAACATTATTTATGTATAATTATTATTATTTTTAAACACAATTTTATTTTTACAAAATAAAAAAATAACAAATGATCATTTATACTGAATGAAAAGATTTTTGAAAAGACTTTGGAAAAAATATAAATCATCTATTTACTTTACAAAATAAAAGATAGAAAAGGGTAATACAAGTTCATGAAAATCTGGTACAACCATAAAAAGTTATGATCAAATTTTATAAGTTAATATATATATATATTTCATAATCTATAAAAAATTTTAAATCTATTAAATTTTAAAATTCACAAATTCATTTTTCAATAACTCTTTAAAACTTTGTGGGGCTGAGGAGTTGATAAATTTGAATTTCTCACGGGGAATTTATATTCGAGAAATTAGGTGGAATAACCATTAAAACCTAAAACGTAGTAAATAACCTTAGCAAGTAAAGGGCTATGATATTTCGTGTATCATATGTATATCGGACAAGAATACCCTCTCTCACGTACGACTCTACTTGTACTCACATATCATATGACGTTTCAGAAAAAATAAAAGAAAAACTTGATGAGTTAAAGGAGAAAGATTTGTAGCGATTGTAGGGGTTTGATTCATATTTTTCTGGGTAAGGTTGCAATCAGGTTTTGGGGTGACAAGATTTATCATCGCCTGCGTCTGAGAATTTAGAGTTTCATTGCTGGAAGTTGGATTGCGGTGGCCATGCTGAGGAAGAGACATGAGAGAAAATTTGATTAATAGAACAAGCTTTACAAAGTCATTCAAAAACATATTTATCTATAGATCTGGTGGGAAGGAGAAAATGAAGATGGGCTTCAGGGTATCCTGCAATCGTTTACGGCGGTGAGGAAGAGGAGGTTTACATCATGGGCCAAAAAGTTTGTGCATTAATTAAGCTTAGTTGCAGTTAACGGGCATACTATACTATATTGCATTTTAGTAAGAATGGTATGGTATAGTAATCATAGTTTGTAATGTATGTGTTCTATACAAAATATATTTTAGGATCGTATGGAAGTGAATGCTAGTTTGTGTTTTTGTTCAAATAATACATCTCTAAAGCAATGATTCATAAGAATCTCGTATTGCTAAATTAAAGATGAACAGTGCTCGTAATGTTGTATGGTCTATTCTATTTTTGGACTTGTAATAAAATAGAATAAAAATAAGACTTTTTGTTAATTCCTAACAATTAAATGTCATTGTTATGAATTCACTAGTATAGATTTCTTAAAAAAAGAAATCAATATCCAATACAGCACATTATGTCTTTCATATTGCTTTGTTGTTCTCTTTCAACAATCAATATATAATCGTTTATAAGATATTGTAACTATTATACTATGCTATTTTATTTTATGGATACAATATAGTATGTTACAACTTCTTTTTCTCACATTTCTGGGTTGACGACTTATTTTCCCACAAGAACTATCATATATCATCAGATTCCCACCGAACTATGGTCTAGTGCCAGATATCCCTAATTTAAAATTATAAACTTATATCTCCAAAAATTAACAATTTCAAATGTATTTTTCCCCGAACCAATAGTTCAGAACTTAATTACCCACTGACCATGATTTTAATTGGTATATTATTAACCATAACCTAACTAAACCAAACCAAAATTCATTTAAGAAACAATTTTAATCAAAAAACTAATTTTTATTAAAAACCAATTCGCAAAGCAAATTATATGGTTAATAATAAACCAACTAAAATCATGGTATGTAGGTTTAGAATTGCATGGTTAATAGTAAACAAATAAAATTTATGGGCTGTGGATAGTTAAGTTTTGAACTATCGGTTCGGGGAAAAATACATTTGAAATTGTTAATTCGGGGAGATATAAGTTTATAATTTTCAAATCATGAATATTTGGAACTAGACCATAATTTGGTGGAGATCTGATGTCATATGATAGTTCTCGTGGCAAAATAAGTCGTCGACCCCATATTTCTCCGTCTTTTCCTCTTTTTCTTCCTCTTCCTTCTCATCATCCTTCCCCATCTCCTTCTTCTTTTCCTCATTCTCCTTCTTTTCATCTGCCTCCTCCTTTCTTTTCTCACCTCCCCGTCCTTCTTCTCTTTGTCTGCAATTATTCGAACATAATTTGATGGCAATCAATTTAGTCCTTAATTCATTAGTTACATTTGATAACCTTGCCTACGTGTATCCCTCCTTTGTTAATTTCACTGAAATAGAGTATGAATGGAAAGTGATATGTATTCTAACTTACTATACTATGTTGTTTACATCATAGTATAGTGTGGCTACTGGAAGTAGCGCATGTGCTTTACAACGACCGTGTCCTCTTCACACACACACTTTCTTAAGGAGAATAATGTCTCATTTGTGTGTAAAATGTCTCATCTTACAATACAATTGTTTCAGTGACTATATTCTTAATTTTGTACCATGTTATGTATATCCACCAAATTTACCCTTTATTTTTTAGTCTTTTTTTTTTTAATTTTTAAAATATAGATATGAAAACAACCAAAGGATTGAGTCGCAACTCAAACAAAAACAGGAATGGGGAAATTCAGAAATCTTCCTTAGCAGAAATATATGTCTTATGAAACCTTTTATTCTCTCTCTTTTCCATGGAATTACTGGTTAGTCGGATTTGCAACTGATGGGTTGAGCTCGATGATCAAATACACAAACATGCAAACTAAATCGTGGTTAACACACGTCGTGCAGGATGCTTCCGTTCCAGGCTTGTGACAGTCTTCACCAGGTTTCATGGCCTCCATTGATCGAAGGTACACCTTATTTAGTAGTTGTCTGACATTACTGTGCCGAAATTCAAAATTCTATCAGTCCGGACTATGTAGTGATCAGTCAACAGACTCACCGACTAATTGGCTATGCAAATGAAATTTTGTGCAATTTGTTAGCCACAATATTATTTATAACGTCAACCCTTTTTTCTTTAATATTAAATCTTACAAAATGATCTCCTAAGAGAAGTTACTTTGCCGTAAATGTCCAATAAAAACAACAAAAACTGGAAGTAAGGAAATAATGCAAAGTCTGAATAGGAAATACATAGTAATTTAGGGAATTGTAAGAAGACGAAAGGAAAGTTGGGTTGACGGTTTGACAGATTTGTAACTTCACTCACGGGGGTATTTCCGCTGGATTTGGTTCATCGCCTTCACCTCCAACCTTGTTCCTTTCAGAACCGGATGCTTGGCTACCTTCCCCTTCAACAATTGGAGCTTCATTGGTGTTGAAGTCTGGGGAACATTTGCATTTGTGTCATTTTCACATGAGTTCGATGTTAGCGTTCTATAAAGTATATATTATAATACCTCAGGAGGGACGTGGTTGCTGATTCTAGAAATAATGAAAGTGCGGTGGTTGGGGGTGAAATTGTATGGCGTCACACGTATCTGGAAAACAAATTCTTTGCCAGCATGTTCTCTAAGGCATTCTGGGAGGGCCTCGCCGCCACCACCATTCATCTGGATCAGGCCAAAGAAATTAGCAGCTGTACACAGGTTTAATAACTGAATATGTTTCGCAAATGCTGCAAAGGAAATAACGAACCTCATAAAGAGTCAGACCAACTGCATCTTGCTTAGTGATTTTTACCATCTCTCTGTCGAACACAACAAAAGTGGCATTATCATCCCCATCATCAACTGATAATTCTACACGGTACATGTAATAAAGGGTATGAGTGCTCATATAGTTCATCTTATATATCTATGAGTATCAAAATTCATTACTTTATAACACCAGTGATGTTGGAAGTAGCACATCAGTTGCAACGGAGAGAAGTGCCATATATGTCTTCTTGCTGTATCCAGTGAAGGAGACAAAAGACCACCGATTTTGCTTTGGGGCCTCAAGAACCCGACCCTTGCAAAGAAAATCTGCTTCATGTGTCTTCATCAAGATAGTAGACTAACTATTTAATAATTTTTATCTTAATCCCAAACACATTTTAAACATAGTCTGAACCATGAATGTTACCTGCTCATCAGAGTTGTAAATGATTTTTTTTAGATATTCAATTGAGAAAAGTTCTTTCTTTTTTATCCCATCCTTGGTATCGATACAAGTGGTTTACGCAACAACAACATTGGAGGAAGCCATTTTCGAAGAATCTTACTAATGCTTGATAGACAGTGGTTTTGAAGATTCAGTCTTCTCTCAACCGTCTCCAATTTATAGATTTCACATGAAGGATCCGGAGTTTGACATCGTTACGGACTTTAATGTGTTTAACAATTATTGGAGAAAGCAAAGAAACATTCAACGATAGGAGAGGTTAAGAGATGGGATGACGAAATTAAGAGAGATCCGTTGAACGATAAGGAAGGTTAAGAGATCAAAGTTGAAATTTAGGCCTTATTTTTAGGCTTTCACAGCTTCGACGGCAAGACGCAAGGAATAAAACCCTAATCAAGTCATACACAAAACGCAGAGTTTCACTTTAGGCTTCTACAAAAGACTATCATTAAAGTGTTGGGCTTCACAATAGGCTTCGGGATGAATCAGGTTTCTTAATGGGCGCTGTAGAAAATCATATATATTACATAACCCAACAAATGAATAGACAACCGAAAAAAAATCAGATTAAAAACAACGATCGCAGAAGGAATACCTGGGGCCCACACACTTTATGAACTGCCCACGTAGACACTCTCAGAAGAGAGAAAATATCCTTATTATATATATGATGATTTTTTAAAGACAGTCATATTTTTAAAGACATACATATTAAAGGAGTAGTTATCTATAACTCTTAAAGACTCACTCCTCTCTAATAATCAAGCTTCCGACCTCCACATCTTCCACATGACCGAAGCTTCTGACGCCATTCGCCGTTATTAGCTCCCTTGCCCTTTCCGCCTCCAATTCCCAATTAGTCTGACCCGTTTCCACCATCATACCAATCATACATGATAACTGAGCTGAGAGCATCCCGAGCCAAAGTCCCATGAATCCAAACCCAAAATAAAATGCTAGAACCATTCCTACAGGCAAACCAACCACATAAAACGCCGCTACATTGATCTTAGCTCCCATCCTAGGCCTCGCAGACCCTCTGAGAACGCCACATCCCACCGTCTGAGGGCAGTTTCCTAGCTCACAAAGGCCAACGATTGGCAGAACCATCATAGTCAAATTAATGACTTCTTCGTCATCCGTGAAAAACTTAGCCCATACCTTTTTGACTGAGAAAGTGAACATGAGAGCCATGATCCCGAGGGCGATGCTGAGACCAATTCCGACAAAGGTGGCTCTTCTCGCTCTTTGTGGCTGGTTCGAACCCAGCTCGTTTCCGACACGAGTTGAGACTGCGGAGCCCAACGAATGAGGGAAAATGTAAACAAGTGAAGTGATTTGGATGAGAATACCCATTGAAGCAACGGCTACTTTAGGGTTTATAAGTAACCCACAAAGCACAATCATGATCTCGTAGCACCACCACTCAAGACAAACTGCGACACAACTGGGTACCGCAAGACCAAGCAGCTTCTTCCATTCTCTCACACTATCTTCACACGGCTCTTCTGATATATTTTGATCTTTAATTAGCTTTTCTTCGAAGAAAGCTATGTAGATGAAGAGAAAAGCGACAAGGTTGAAATTTGACAGAACACCACTCAAAGCAATACCTTTGATGTCACAACCGAGATACGACATGAAGAGGAACGTAATCGGAAAGTGGAGAACACTTGCAATCCCTGTGCATATTGATAAAGGTAGAGTCTTCGATTGTGTCCTGAAATAAGCTCTTAATGGGTGTAAGAAAGATTGAGCGAGGAGATCTGGAATAGAGTAAACAAGAAAGGTGTGAGCTGTTGATGCGAGCTCCTCGTCCTGTTTTAACATTGTCAGAATCTTCTCAATGTTTATCCATATAAGCAAAATAGGGAGAGTTGTGACGAGGAGCAGAAGAATTCCTCGATGGATTGTTTCCCGAAATAATTTATAGCGTGTTGCACCAATGGCTTGTGAGCAAATTGAGTCGACGCCCATGGTTAAACCAGAGAAGAATGAGTAAGCGGTGATGTTGGCAAATGCGAGTGCGAGGGAGCCGCCTGCAAGAGTGGGGCCACCAAGACCAGCCAGGAAAAACATAGATATGAATGAGCGAAAGTAGAGGAGGCCATTTGTGATGATCAACGGGTAAGCGATTCCTGTAATGGAGATTGCTTCTCTTGCGAAAAGGGAGAGAAGAGAAAAGACATTTTTAAGTAAATGCAGTTTCTCGTGAGGAGAGATTTCTGGGAGAAATGGTTTTGTAACTTCTTCGCTGATGCGATTTGATTGAGACATTCTTTCTCTTTTGTATTAGAGAGAAGCAAGAGGGGGTGATTTTTGGATGTGAATAAGTTTAGTTAAGCATTGGCTTTATATGAAATTAGTCATTGGATGTTCTAACATTATTTTGTTCCAAATATGACCATATTTTTCCTTACTTATAATCAGCAATTATCATAAAAATATGTAAAAATGTGTGTATATATATACACGTGTTGACTATATATGAATTTGTACACGCGCTTTCGATTCTCTTTCAATCCATAATGACATGTGGTAAACATTCATACGAATAGTAGGTTTCCAGCTCTTAATTGTAAGATTTCTCAGGATATACTTTCTTTCTTTGCTTCTATATTTTTTCCTCTCGATTTGACCTCATACAATGTATGTAGTTTGATTTTGTATGCACGTGTCAATAACAAGATTCGAATCCAATACCCACGATTTTTATGTGGTTTGAATTGATTTAATGACATGTGGTCCCTTTCATATAAAAAGTGGATTTTCATCTCTAAATGCTAAATATTTTGAGGACATAATTTTAATTTTTCCATCTTTGGTTTAAATTTATCCAATATATTGTAATTAAATATATAAAAGCATGGAACTACTTGTAGAAAGACCATTTGTGATGACCAATGGAAAAAAGATTCTTGCGATGGAGATTGCTTCATTTGCAAAAAGAGAGAGGATATCAAAGTAATTTTAAGTAACTGAAGTTTCTCATGATGAAAGAATCTTGGGAGAAAAAGTATTTTAACTTTGTCTTTGACATAATTTAATTGATATATACTTTATTTTTAATGTTACAGATAAGTAATAGAGGAGGAATTTTGGGCGTGAAGAAGCTTAGTTAATGTGGGAACATGATTTAGCACATAAATCCAGTTCGATAAAGGCCCCATCGCAACGGGCTAAATTTGCAGTCTCCACATGATCCATCAACGAACCCTAGATATTCATAACTAAAAGGGTATCTCACAGCTCGAGGTAACGAGCTCCAATTCTAACAGATAACAACTAAGACCCAATTACTCGCAGTCCAACGGTTACAAAACATACCAAGATCTTTGGAGCAAACCACGTCATATGCGCCCTGGATACGCGGAGTTGGAGCGATCAAACGGATCCATATTTTCTAATAATGAAGTCTAGTACAAAGCTCTAATTGCAGGCCTTCGCCTAGTAGCCGGATCGGGGTTCACAAAATCCAAGCGTAACAACTCTCAGATGTTAACCATCCAGTTCAACTGAAAATGCGAAGCTTGTGAGGAATGCATGGAAGCCTACCATAAACTAGTCCACAACCTCACAAACCAATTAGATAAAATAAAGATCACTCGAAGACCTCACGGAGAAAACACCTCCGCGATGCCTTAGCCGCCCTAGAATCAACTTCGGATCCCTCAGTTTGAAGAATCATACTAGTCGAGGGGATTGAAAAAACCCAGCACCAACGTAAGTTTAAAACCTTATATGTCCCAACCGTCACCAGATTGGCCTCAAGGTTTACCCCTGACATACTAGGGGACCATCAAATTGCAGGTAACTTCACTACTCTGATGAAAAGGTTCAAAGCAAACATATGTGAGTCTCAACTTGTTTAGGAAAAGAAAAAATAAGCCTAAATTTTCTAATTGTAAAGAGATTTGGTAGCTAAGTTTCGTCTCCCTTTTCTTCTTTGTACCCACCTTGTTCACATATCCCTCCAAGGTCGGTCGTGTTTAACTTTTCCCGCAGATTCATATCTTTCATTTTCTCAGGTTTTTCCTTATTTGTAAGAATATATATTGTAGAAGAAAATAAATAACTAATAATCTATTGTAAAGCGAAAGAAGATGATTCCACGCTGGAGTGTTTCCCAGAAGAAGTTATTGCGTTCTGCCGTTATGGTGTGTGAACGTATTTTTTCAACTCCCATGGTTAAACTGAAGAAGAGCGAGAGTAAGAGATGATGTTGGAAAATGCAAGTGCGAGT
>CAJHQQ010001801.1:0-82002 GCA_905132885.1 Moricandia moricandioides
ATGAGACTACATAATACAAACCAAAGCTATAAATCTCTGTCTTTTGTGGTAGTATTGTATTTTTGAACTTTATGATTATATATTTAATGTTTTTGTGTTGATTATCTGGTTAGTGTCAGCTCCACATCACAAAGGGTAATGTATATGTCATAAACACTTCCAACTTTCGGGTGGAGTATCAAATTTACCGACTTTTTTTTATACCAACGGACAACGGTAAAGCAAAAAAAAGATCTCAACGAATGAATACTTTCCACTTTTAAAAAAACCTTTTTTTTTTGTCAAAAAGTATATAATCTGACGCGAACTCGTTTTCAGTTGTCTGAAATTTGCTGGAAAGATTTTGATTAAAGTGAGATTTGACTATTTTTCCTTTCTTTTAAACTTTTAAAGCCATTTAGTATACACTATCCATAAGCATAAACGATGACGATGCCCCATAGACCGATCAATGCCTCATGAATCAGACCATAATCATATTTGCTAGACTGATGTCTCCAGGCAATATCACAGTTAGTGAATTAGGAAGGAGTCTCAAGGACCAGATGGAGAGTCTGAAATTTTGGACTTCGTGGCTGCAATAGAAATCTCTTAAAACCGAGATGAAATGATTGATCTGGACAACATTATATATGGGAGACATGAATTCTCTCGATCCGATTGAAGATGACATGTTCAGATTTAGTGGATATGACTAGAATACGGATGATTAGCCTAGCCAACATTTACTTAAGAGATAAAAAAATATAATTTTCTGCAGGAGAACTTTGAGAGTGGAACCGTGATTTACATTTTGAAAAGCAGAAATCTCCATATGGATTCTCTAGTAAGAATGGCAAAGACCAGAGAGGCATTGTATTTTCTCATTTAGAGACTAGACATGATCAAACAGATATTTTGTCTGGAACAACTCTTCGTCTAATCAGAAAGAGTTAATCAGAAAGAGTTAATCAGAACTTGATCTAATCAGTATGGGCAGCCGATCGAAAAATTGACGATTTTGTAAGATAGATACTGATCTTAATTTGATATAAGAAATAGAAAGAATAAACCAAAAAAAGACATAGATTATACCTAAAACTAAAAAACAGACCCCACGCGCTAATTGCTTTCTTGTTTACCTGACGCAAAAGTAAAGAAACATGACCAAAAGACAACGATGGATAACAAAAAAGACAAAGAGAATTCACTTTCAAACACAAATTAAAAAGCAAAGGAGGAAATATCTTGAACCACAAAAAACGATTCATTTATGTTACTTATCCACCAACCCGTTTCCTGAAGAGATGGTGATTGAAATTGAAAGCATGCACCTTGATTTTTTTTTCCATCTACAACAGTATGATCTTGATGATATTCTTGTATGATCTAAGACCCATTAAATTGTTTGGTGGCATCTGCAGACAAAATATGGAATACGTACAAGCACCAGACTGTTTCCGCGAGCTCACCTAGAACATATAAATACAATACTATCAAGGTCACTGCATACAATATCTCGGAGGAGGGTTACCAAATTTAAGGCATTGTTGTTGATAAAATGATTTGGACAGGTTAAATGAAAGGTTAAGTTACTACGTAGTTGCCTGTAACTTACAGTCCTTATGCTCGTTAAGATCTTTATCGCAGCTACAACATCTGCAGAAGAGGAGATAGATGCATGGGTTCTATTTAGTGATTCAAGAACTTAAGTGAAACGGATGTTTGGAGAAAAACTTCACCTTGTTGTTGAGACGTCTAGTTTCAACTGTTTCTCTATTTCGCCAAAATACAAACCAAACAATGGTGACCTGTGACACACCATCATTCACGATCTTTAACATAATATTTACTTTGAACAAGAACAGAGCACACAGCTTGTGTGAATAAAGGACAACACAAAGTGAAAGATCATGAGTTTGTTCAAGTGAAATCGGTTTCACTACAGTTAAATTTTCCCCAAATCTAGAAAACATGATTAAATTCAATTTCAGAATAATGAATTGTCTTGTTCAAAAATTACCATGATGGAATTGCAGCTGCGGTAAGAGCAGAAGGCAATTTCCAGAGGTGATGAAAACGATTCTTTAAAATTTCTGTTAGATACTCAAGAATCTCTTCAACCTATTCAAGATGAAACCAAGAAAGTTAGAAACCTAGTTTACATATAGCAAAGGTCAATAAATGGTTGTAGTTCAGAAAAGTTACCTTTGAATTCAAAGCGATCTCATTCTGTTTTAAACCTTCAGATCTTTGAAGAAGTAGCTTACACAACTCCTCGTATTGTTCTGACAAAGTCACAGATTTGTAAGAAACTGACATGATACCTTCGATTAAATTAGTCCATCTGCTGGTTATGCATCCTAGTAACAATAGCTCCTGCTCTTCACCAATACCACCACATATATTCAAGTTAAAATGACTACCTTTTCTCAAAGAAACAAAAGAGACCATATGGATATATACTTAGTTCAAGAACCAGATCAACTTACAATCTTTTCGACAAATATATCTTCTTTGTTCTCAGCTGAAACGTGCAGCCTTCTTAACACTTCTGCCCACTGAGCTCTCGGTGCAGAAAATATCAAGTTGGCTCCCGATACCAATCTCAATGTTCTCTTACTGAGAAAATAAGGCAGACCTCTCGATTGCCATTTGTTCCATGTTACAAGCTCAATAGGCTGTCGTCCCTGGCTAAGAAAAAGAAGCACATCAAAATCATCAACAACTACACAAAGATTATCAGAGTATATGCGTACATACCCCAAAAAAGTTGTATCCTTGTCTTCCTTCTGTAGCAACTCTTTTACCTCTATGTTTTTGGAAAGGATCTTCAAGCCTGTTTCAAGCGCTGATACACACGACACAACAGCTTGCCGCTCAATGAGCTTCCTATCAATCATGCCTGTAACACCATCACCAGATTCCACAGCTGCAACCAGAACAGCTTGGAGTTGTTTATCCTTCAACGTTGAGTTATTTATCAAATGCTCCAATACAAACTCTCTTCCATTTGAGAGAGTATCTGATGATATATTCTCCAGACCCTGTAAATCAGAACCCACCTCTCGTTTCAATAATGATCAAAAATGGTAATGAACCAAACCAAAGCAACAACCTTTGGGAACAAGGGGTTAGATTTCATCTCAGATATCGCTTCCTCAAGCTCTCTCACAGATTCTCCAGATGGGTCTGAACTATTTACGCTTCTTAACATCTACAAAAACGGTTCGCAGATAAACAAAAACGAAAGTAATGATTTTGAGAGTGAGAGTGAAGAGTGAACCAACGTTTTCGAAGAAGAGACCCCATTGTAGAGCTTTCCTGCAATTCTCGGCGTCCCAATGAGCGGGAACACCAGAAGATTGAAACCCAGATGCGAGAATGAGCAAATCCACAAACCCTTTCAGTAGCTTCACGAAATCTTCCTTGGATATTTCTGGGCAATTCCAAACCATTTCTTCTTTTTATGATTCGATTCGAACGAGATAAACCCTAATTCGCAAAAGCACAAGCGACTAGACGGATGCATGATCGGTGAAATTTTTGTTTTGGATTGTGCTTTTTCCCGCGCGTCCGTGCCCTAGAGAGGGAAGAGGCGACCTACGTATTCTAAACCTTTTGGTTTTCTAAGGAAGAACTTTGTGACGTTTCTGTTGATTGAGAACTACACGATGTTTAATCATTTTAAGAGAAAACGATTAGTTATTCCCGAGAACCAAACCGAACCATACCGGAGCGGACCCTGTGTAACTTTTTGGTTGATATATTTTATTTATCAATAATTTTCTTCTTACTATTTTAAATTTTAGTTTCTTATTGTGATTAGAATGTCTTCTTTGCTTATATTTCAACAGAAAACTATTTCAGAATTTGTAAAAAGAAATTGTTTGTCTGTTTGTCAACTGAACTTATAAATTTAGTTTATATTCTTTGTGGAGTAGTTAACATGACATATGGGATGAGCTGTGGTGTACCACTGATGTTCAGTAATTAACAGAGCCATCATAGATATAATATTTCTAGTAAATAATGAAATATAAGAAAAGTATTTTGGTATTTCCAATCATCCTTATAACATATGTTCGAGAAGCTGAAGAAAAATATTCAAGTCCATGTTAATTAGGTTTCTTATAAGTAGTTTGTTATATAAATATGTCTTGAAACATCTTGTATTGTAACTTTGGTTACACTCAAAAAAATTTTATGATATCAATCTATCTTGTTAGTTCTTGGTGACAACCCTAAAGCGTTCTCTTTTTTTTTTTAGTTCCTAACACTTCAATAAAGCTTTCTAAAGCTATCTTTCATGTCTTAGTAAAGCTGTAATCTTTTATGTTTCTCAAATGTTAACATAAACCTGAAACCAATTTTGCCAATTAATTTGCCACAAGGAGAAAGCAGCGCGCAGTCATTAATGACTGACGATGCACATCTATTACTATCTAAATTTTGTATTTATTCTAAACTGGAGAAAATATTATTATAAGGAAATAGTCCAAAATAATTGACGAAAAAAAATTCAATGATTAAATTATTGAACAGAAAGGTTGAAAGAATAGAAATAGATCATGAGAAGCATCTCTATTGCCGTTGCCGATACATATAATTTAGTGTGTGGATCTAGACTAATCAAGAACTGGATGAGTTGTCGAGAATGTGATTTTGTACAAACAATAACAAAATCTTTTGAAGGCATTTTAGGCAACAAAAAAAATAGAATGTGTGCAATGCTGTTAAGTATGTACTGTAAAGGAATTCTGCAGGTATTTACAAACTTGATTTCACAGATTAGCGTTAGCTTAAAGGCGACGTGAAAGATATATATCTAGAAGATTTGTTTAACACACATAAAAAAGATTTATTCAGTTCTCTTTTATTATTCGACTAAATGTTCCAAAAAAAACTAATATATCTAGAGGTTACTGGAAAAAATGCTAACAACAAATATTTGATCTGATTATACTCAATCACACACAGGCCTGGCTCAACCTCATATTGGGCTCTTGGCAAATCTATTTTATATGCAATAGTGTTAATTAAATATAAATTATGGGATCTTAATGTAAATAAAAAAAAAAAATAAAGACCCTTTTTATTTTAAAATTTAATTGTTTTATGGTGGACCATGGGCGTGTCCCCCACTTGCCTACTCCTAGAACCGGCCCTGATCACACATGCTATATTACAACTTCCAGGGAAAAAAATATCAATAAGAAAATGGAACAGAAACCAAATAGTGTCAAATGAAATTTTGTATTTTAACTTTTATCATGACTATTATGACAGGACTGCATGTGTGAGAGGATGAGACTATTAACCATAGGCCGGTCTCTTAAACCAAAATATGGTTAAAAGATAAATTAACAAAAAAGAAAAGACAAACAACAAAAAGCTAAAATTAGGCAATTTTGGTACTAGGTGCTTTCAAACCTTTTCATACAATTTCTTAACATTTTAAGAGACTGGAACACATATATGTTAATCATGATTTAGTTTTACACTACAACCATATAAATTGTATAGTTACACAATGTATTACAACCTTTAAAAAAACTGGTAGTGTATGAAGCATGCCTTTTCATAAAGGCTCAAATTTAATAAGCGTTAAATCTTTAAACTTCACTACATAAAGGCATCATTATCCCTAAAATCCCATTAGGGGTTCTTAATTTTTTTTTTTTGCTGTTTAAAAAAAAAAAGAAAAAGAAAATTTAAAACGAACCAATCACGGGCCGCTACGTGTCAGTGGGATCCGCAAACAGTGTAAGAAACTCTCTAAAACCGATTCTTATTTAGTAGTTTTTAGAAGCGGTTCTTGCACTGTTCATGGGTCCTACATGTCATTGGGACTCGCGAACAGTGCAAGAAACCCTCCTAAGAAACCCGGATAATCATGCTCTAAGATTCCAAATTAGACACCCGGGTGAAATCTTTAACAAATCTTATATTGCAAAACAATAGTTAGTCATGTGAACTTTTTTCAATTTCATTAATATATTAAAATATACATGTAATAGATCCTTTTTAAACAATGATTATCAATTAATCATGATTTAAATCTGAATTGTTTCCAGCTTATATCAAACTAATTCAACGAGAATAAGATGAAAAGTGAGAACAACTGAACAAGTATGTATGGTGTCATGGTGAGACATCTAATCTATTAAAACTGAAGTACAAATAAGAAATAACCCTTAGTTTTACTTAATATTTACAAGAAATGCCATTGATACTATCATTGCATCCAAACATCTAAACATTGATTACAAACAAGAAAAAAAAAATTTGGGCTTAACCCATTAACAACATTAGTCATTAAAATTAGAGATTTCATAAAAAAATGTATATGTGTTTATATATATATATATATATATATATATATATATATATATAATTAAATTAGTTTTATTTTTTATTTATATTCATATAAGCTAACCAACTATATTTGAAATATAAAAAAGTTAATAATGTCAATAATTTTTGATATAATATGAACTTATTCATTTACAATAACAAAATCATGTAACTTTCCATAACAATTTAGTAACTAAAATACATACTAATATTTATTATAAATGGTTATATATACAAACAAATACAATGTATTATTCATTTGTACGATATACATCTAATAAGAATAATTTATGTAATTTATAAATTTAAAATTTAAAATTTTTAATCACCATATAATACATATACACAGTTATGTCTAGGACGGATCGAATTTCTGAGGTATTTTAGGATATACGGATTCGATATGCATTCGTCGGATTCGTAAAATTGTTATCCGGATCTGGATATTTGGGGTTAGGATATTCTGACTAAAATCCAAATACACGCGGATATCTAGACCTATTTTTTAATTAAAAACTAACAATTAACCATCTATTAGTCTATTTAAAATTATTATTTTAAAAAACTTTGAAAGCATTCAATTTAAAATTAAAATTTTAGTTTTTTATATAATATACATAGATAACTATAATTAAATTTTAAATATTTAATATCCAGACCTAAATTTTACTACCGAATTCGTACTTGGATCAGTCGAATCCGTAAAATCACTATCAGGATCCCCAAATATCCGGGTTTTTGAAGCGGATGGGATCCCAGATCGGATAACGGATATCGAATATTAAGTTTCATTCATACATACAGTTATATCAAATAAACTGCTTAAAATATTTGACATTCATAAAAATAACACCCGCGCGGGCGCGGAGGTCAAAGACTAGTCTAATCTATTAAAAGTGAAGTACAAATAAGAAATAACCCTTAATTTTACCTAATATTTACAAGAAATACCACTAATACTATCCTTGCATCCAAACATCTAAACATTGATTATTAACAAGAAAAAGATAAATTTGGGCTAAGCCCATTAACAACATCTAATCTATTAAAAATGAAGTACAAATAAGAAATAACCCTTAATTTTACCTAATATTTACAAGAAATGCCACTAATACTATCATTGCATCCAAACATCTAAACATTGATTATTAACAAGAAAAAAATAAATTTGGGCTAAGCCCCTTAACAACATCTAATCTATTAAAACTGAAGTACAAATAAGAAATAACCCTTAGTTTTACTTAATATTTACAAGAAATGCCATTGATACTATCATTGCATCCAAACATCTAAACATTGATTACAAACAAGAAAAAAAAAATTTGGGCTTAACCCATTAACAACATTAGTCATTAAAATTGGAGATTTCATAAAAAAATGTATATGTGTTTATATATATATATATATATATATATATAATTAAATTAGTTTTATTTTTTATTTATATTCATATAAGCTAACCAACTATATTTGAAATATAAAAAAGTTAATAATGTCAATAATTTTTGATATAATATGAACTTATTCATTTACAATAACAAAATCATGTAACTTTCCATAACAATTTAGTAACTAAAATACATACTAATATTTATTATAAATGGTTATATATACAAACAAATACAATGTATTATTCATTTGTACGATATACATCTAATAAGAATAATTTATGTAATTTATAAATTTATAAATTTAAAATTTAAAATTTTTAATCACCATATAATACATATACACAGTTATGTCTAGGACGGATCGAATTTCTGAGGTATTTTAGGATATACGGATTCGATATGCATTCGTCGGATTCGTAAAATTGTTATCCGGATCTGGATATTTGGGGTTAGGATATTCTGACTAAAATCCAAATACACGCGGATATCTAGACCTATTTTTTAATTAAAAACTAACAATTAACCATCTATTAGTCTATTTAAAATTATTATTTTAAAAAACTTTGAAAGCATTCAATTTAAAATTAAAATTTTAGTTTTTTATATAATATACATAGATAACTATAATTAAATTTTAAATATTTAATATCCAGACCTAAATTTTACTACCGAATTCGTACTTGGATCAGTCGAATCCGTAAAATCACTATCAGGATCCCCAAATATCCAGGTTTTTGAAGCGGATGGGATCCCAGATCGGATAACGGATATCGAATATTAAGTTTCATTCATACATACAGTTATATCAAATAAACTGCTTAAAATATTTGACATTCATAAAAATAACACCCGCGCGGGCGCGCGGGTCAAAGACTAGTAGTCTTTTAATGGTCATGCCTACAACAATTTTGGTTAAGTGTTAACAAAAAATAGTACGTGCGTGTTTATATAATATTTTATCATATTAGTTTTAAGATTTTGATCATATCCTGAATGTATATTAGCTAAGCACGCGTTTATTCGAACGACCAAGACGGTTGATTATATTAAATCACATGAGCTGGAGTGGATATTTCTCACCTTATTTCTTCACGTTGCTTATTCCACATCAAGACATGGTGCCCACTTTCTTCGGACTCTTATTATATATAGTTATTAAATCTGTGTAAAATGTGCTGCCGTTCACATTCATCCCAAAAAACTAACGTATATTATTTATATATAATATGATCACACGAACATGATGAGTTTTACTGTCTAACTCTTTTTTTTTTGGTTTCTATATTGGTAATGTGAAAAATGACTCGATAAATTAACATAGTGCAACAAAAGCTAATATCGTAGTCAAAAAGAAGCTAAAATCATCTTTTACAATTGAGAAGTTAATGAATAAGAGGTTCAATTCACAAATTTCACGGTAACAACAGAAATTTTTTTTACCATTCATTATTTTTTGGACAATTCTCTTAAATAGATAATTTTAAAATTTTTGTCACAAAAAAAAATGACCAAAAGATTTCACTAAAAAACGCAAAAACTATATTTAAATAAATAAATAATAAAAATTATTTTGAATTATAAATTTTCAAATTCAATATTTTTATAACTATTTTCAAGATCTTTTTTCAGATTTTTTTTACAAATTTTCTTTTTAAAATTCGAAAATGCTTTTTGAAACTATTTTAAATTTTAATTTTAAATCTCATTCCCCAAACTTTTTCCCTTAATTTTAAACTCTAAGTCTAGATAAGTATAAGTATATATTTATCTTTTTAGTGAAATATTGTGGTCGTTTTAAACTTTAAAAGTTATATTTGTGACAAAAAAAATCTATCGTAGGTTTCACTATATTTTTCTCTAACTTTTTTTATGATGTTGACTTTGTAAACTTCCACGTACTCTATATATTCACTTCACCATATTGCTGAGATCGCAAAAGAAAAAAGTAAAACCTTCATCAACAACATGGCTAGAACTTTGGTTCTCTCGCTAACCCTCGCAGTCCTCTTCATCGGAATGGTCTCAGCTCGTGATTGGAACATCCTAAACCAATTCAAGGGACTCAAGCCAACCACAACCACCAGCCAGAACGGCGTTGCCTCATTGAAAGGACCAAACCTAAACGGATACTGCGAGAGCTGGAGAGTCAACGTTGAGCTTCACAACATCAGAGACTTCACGGTGGTGCCACAGGAGTGCGTGTGGTTCGTCCAACAGTACATGACGTCATCTCAGTATGATGATGACGTGGAGAGAGCCGTTGATGCAGCCATCCTCTACCTCGGAAAAACTTGTTGCGAGAAGAAGAAATGTGATGGCATGGATGCTTGGATCTTTGACGTTGATGACACTCTCCTCTCCACCATTCCTTACCACAAGAGCAACGGCTGTTTCGGGTAAGAAAAAATTGAATGTATCATATGGATTAAGATCTATTCGGTTTGAGTTGACAAAATTTTATTTTGGTTTTGGTTCAATTCTATAAATAAAACAATTGAAATTCCAAATCAATAATGATAATTTAATATGATTTACTCTATTTTAGTTTGTATATATATGTATGGTTAGAAATGTATATTTTTAATAATTTTGGTTTATTCGGTTGTAATGCGTTACTTTTGATTTTAATTTGGTTTATTTGGTATTAAAAGCAGTGAAACTTATTTAGGTATCAAAATTCTGTTTGTTTTGAATCTTTAGGAAAATATTATATTTCTTCAGTGTAACATTTTAATCAATTATCTGGTTTATTTTATAGGGATTTATTTTAGGGCAAATCTCTCAAATATTTTTTTTTTTGAAGTTTTTATCACAAAAATAAAACTTGAGAGAAAACATGACCAAAATAGATTTTTTTATTTTAAAAATTTTAATATTTTAATTTTTTAAACCTCAATTCTAAAATCCCCACCCCATAACTATAAACTCTAAGTTTAGATTAGTTAACCCAAATGTATAAATATATATTTACATCCTCTAATAAAGTTTATTTTAATCATTTTTTTCCTTGAGTGCTATTTTTGGACAAAAACTTTTTAAGGTTTATTTTTGGTCTTTATGTCTTTATTATTTTATGTTGGTTGTTTTATTTCGATCCAAATTCTCATATATATGTTTGAGAATCAGAATAGCCTTTGATGTAAAAATAATAATCAATTACTAGGTTTAAATTTGATTCCAGTTGGATTTATTGAAACTGGTCGGATTAGAGAGCAATAGTAGCTTGGATTCCCGTTCTAATTCGATTTACCTTGGATTATATGTGCAATTCTATAATACTTTCTGGTTTAGTTTCGGTTTAGAATAGCCGAGATTGAAATGTTACATTGATTTGAATCAGTGGTGAGCAACTAAACACGACCAAGTTCGAGGAATGGCAGAGTTGGGGAAAGGCACCAGCTGTTCCAAACATGGTGAAGCTGTTCCATGAGATCAGAGAGAGGGGTTTCAAGATCTTCCTGGTTTCTTCTCGCAAGGAATACCTAAGATCCGCCACCGTTGACAACCTTATTCAAGCCGGTTACCACGGCTGGTCTAACCTCCTTCTCAGGTACATATTACTATTTATAGCTAAGGTTATATCTATATATAAATCAAGCTTTCTAAAGGTTTATATTATGAATCAGCCCGTATAATAAAATTGTGAAACTGAATAATTGCAGGGGAGACGAGGAACAGAAGAAGAGTGTGACACAATACAAGGCAGATGTGAGGACATGGCTTACAAGTCTTGGATACAGAGTTTGGGGAGTGACGGGTGCACAATGGAACAGCTTCGCAGGTTGTCCAGTTCCCAAGAGAACCTTCAAGCTCCCTAACTCCATCTACTACATCGCTTGATCAAATCATTTTGCGAATAATATTCTAACCAAAGAATAAGATCAGAGTTTTAATCTGATTCTCGAGTCTTTTGATTCTCTACCTTTTTCATTTCTGGTTGATATAACCATTTCAAATGCTCATATATATGAACCATGATCATCTTTGTTTATTTTGAACTTTGCTGTTTTTTTTTTGTATGTCTTTGGACTTTTGTTAAATAAATCTTGTTTCTCAATATTTGATTGGATTCAAGAACATTAATGGAATTGGTAAAGTTCAGTCACAAAATAGGAAGAAATTTAGTTTTACCACAAATTTGATATCACTTTTTAAATTTATCATTAATAAATAACTATTTTAAAAAATATCACAAATTTATGATGAAAATAGACTAAAATATTTTTTTAAATATTTATAAAACATTTAGAAACTCAACTTCATCATTTTAACACTAAACCTTAAAAAATAATCAATAAAGTGTGAACCTAAATATTAATATTATTTTGATTGAATGTATTTTTAAAAAGTAGTACTTAACTTGTGGTATTTTTAGTAATTTTTCCACAAAATATGCAGCAAGAATTAAGGGGTTTATTCAATTAAAAATTGAGATATTGTATTAAATGACAAATATATTATTATTCAAACATGAATTTTGAAATATTAAAAACACTAGAATACAATATTAATGTTATTGAATTTGACATTAAAATGTTTGAATGAAATTTCTTTGTTGCAAAAAAATAATAATTTAAATATCATGGTTTTAAGTAAGACTCTAAAATAGTCTAATAAAACTCATTTAAATGATTCAGTTCATCTAAAAACTCATTGACACTCACTTTGAAAGTTTTATTTTTCTCGTTTTAATTCCATACTAGCCTTTGATCCGCGCGCCTGCGCGGGTGTTATTTTTGTGAATGTCTAATATTTTAAGCAATTTGTTTGATATAATTGTATATATGACTTGAACTTAATATTCAATATCCGTTACCCGATTCGAGATCTTATCCTCTTCGAAAAACGGATATTCATGGATCATGATAATAATTTTACGGATTCGATTGATCCAGTTATAAATTCGAATAGCAAAATTTTAAGTGTGGATATTCAGATCCAAATATTAAATATTTAAAATTTAATTATACTTATCTATGTATATTATATATTTTTTTATATAAAATAACTAAAATTTTAATTTTATTAAATTTTAATGATTCTTAAGCTTTTTAAATAATAATTTTAAATAGACTAAATAGATGATTAATAGTTAGTTTTTAATTTATTTTAAATTAAAAAAACAGGTTCGGATGTCTGCGTGTATTTAGATTTTAGTATGAATATTCTAACCCCAAATATCCGAATCCGGATAACAATTTTACGAATCCGACAAATGCATATCCGAATCTGTATATCCTAGAATACCCTAGATATTTGATATGTCCTAGACCTAATTGTATATATGTATTATATGGTGAATAATTTTTTTTAATTTATAAATTACATTAGTTATTCTTATTAGATATATATCTTACAAATGATAATACATTGTATTTGTTTATATATATAACCATTTATAATAAATATTAGTATGTATTTTAGTCATTAATTTTTTATGGAAAGTTACATGATTTTGTTATTGTAAATGAATAAGTTCAGATTATAATAAAAATTATTAACATTATTAGCTTTTTTTATAGTTCAAATATAGTTGGTACATTATATGAATATGAATAAAAATAAAACTAATTTAATGCTATATATATGTATAATTTTGTTTTTATTATAAATTTTTGAATAATAAATATTCATTTTTTATGAAGTATTCAATTCTAATGATAAAAATTGTTAATGGGCTTAGCTTAGATTTATTTTTTTCTTATTAAGAATTAGTGTTTGGATGCATCAGTGGTATTCAATGGTAACTAGAATTCGACCCGCGCAACCGCGCGGGTTTTGTTTTTATTTTTATATACATAAATATTTGTTTTACATTATTAGCAACATTAGTCATATATTTAAATGTTTATATAACTATTACAAACACAATAATTTTATAGTATACATGTTAACATATACATGAAAATAATATTTTAAAATTACTTTATATTTAAATTATATTAAATTTTAATTTTTTATTCAAAGTTAGATTACCATTTAGTAAAATTTTAATGTTTATTTAAATAATATATATATATATATATATGTGTGTGTGTGTGTGTTAATTTTATGTTTATATGTTAATATCAAATATTTCAATCCATTTCTTATTATATATTTATTTTATGTGATTTGCATATGATTATTAAATAAAATAATATATACATAAAATTTATATTTTAAGTTATTTTATATTTAATTTATACTAAATTCTGATTAGGTTGCAAAGTTAGATTACCGTTTAGCAAATTTTTATGTTTATTTAGATAATATATTATTGTATATATGACAAAATTTTACTCATCTATCATATAAGTGCAATTTAATTTTCATATATTTCAAATTTAAAATTAAAACCAAAATTTATGTAAAATAGTATTGTTATATTATAAAATTTTAAAATAAATTTTGCTACAAAAATACAAATTTATAGTAATAATAGTATAAGCCACATAAAATTATTATAAGGTTAGATAATATATAACACAAAATTATATTAAGTTATTGGTAATTTATTAGATAAACTATAACTTAAGTATAAAAGAAAACCCGCATGACCAATAATATTATAATAAATTCAAACATTATTATAAAATTAGATAATATATAACACCAAATTATACTAAGTTATTGATAAACTTTATTATATAAACCATAACTTTGTAGTATAACTATAACGTTAGTCATATATTTAAATGTTTATATAACTATTACAAAAACAATACTTTTATAGTTTACATTTTATATTTTATCTTATTTGAATTTGATTACTAAATAAATTAAAATATATATGAAAAATCATATTTTAAAATTATCTTATATTTAATATCTACTAAATTTTGATCCGGATTTCAAAGTTATATTACTGTTTAGCAAATTTTTATGTTTATTTAGATGATATATTATTGTATATATATAAGTACATAATTTTTATTTTTCATTTTATAAAAGTAAATGATTTGTTTTTCATTTTATAAAATATAATTGAATGTATATTAATCTATAATTCTATTTTATATAATTCAAAATTAATTAAATAGTTACATAATATTTAATGTTGAGATCTTGCTAAAATCTTTTTCAAAAGATTTGTTATGATTTTTAATATATATTTATATTTAAAATAAAAAGATATGAAAAGATATTATGATTAAAATGATTACAAATATCTTATCATTAGTTTTAATGAAATACATTTTTATTAAAATTTTCTAGTGGTGGTCCAAATAAAAAAATCACACATGAAATGAGTTATGACTTCTATTTTAATAAGAATAGATTATTTAGGAAATATTAGGGTTAAGTACTAAATGTACTTCAGTTTTAATAATTTAGATTTCTTTCCAAGTAATGAGACCAACATTTATTTGAATTTACATTGTAGACCGTTGCGGACTGTTTCGGTCGGTTTTGCAAATTTTGTTAGGTTATTTTCTAATTTGGAAGAATCATCTTTGCTAAGGATATGTGATTCAACAAGCGATTTTCTAATCATTCAAATTTTAATTTAATTAAATGGACAACGGCTCATGTTATTGTAAATCTCTAACGTTAATGTCGGTGTACGTTAGGAATCATCCCAAATACAATAGTAGTAAACTTTAAAATTAAGGACATGTTTATTGCATGTCTCTCAGTATGGAATTTTTAGCTTTTATAAGATATGTTTCTTAACTTTTAACTAAGAAAACTTAAGAACCGTTTTTTAAATAAGAAACCTAAAAGACTTCTCTTAACGGGAAAATTAAAAAAAAAAAAAAAAATACGTAAAATTATAAGTTAAGAACCTTGTGAATGAGATTGCAGGTTGTGTTTCCAACATCACAAACCTTGCTACTCTCTTCACTCCGTTATCTTTTAAGTTCATTCAGCGCACAACAATCTGTTTAGTTGTTGCCTTTGCAAAAAGTGTAATCGAATTATATTCTTCCTTTACTCTGGTATGAGTTTTTATGAAATGAAACCTTTGACCAAAAAAAAAACATGGCCTAAGCACGTATGTGTAAGAAAATCAGCCAACATTGATCTAAGAGGGTAAAACTACTGTTGATCAGTAAAGTACTCTTTTGATCTGTTGTACAATGGTCCATATGCTTTTAATTTTTACTCATTAACCATCAAATATCGTGATCTAATCATTTATGTAGCTTTTTTGGACACCTAATCATTCATGTAGCTCTTGTAGATAAAACTGGTGATATTTTAAGTTAGTTCCAAGTTATATGAGAAGTTAATTTAAAGTAATATTAGGATAAGTTATTATAACGGGGTTAATGTACTTGTCATAACAAGATTAGATTTAGATAACAAGTCATAATAACATGATTAGATTTTAAGAAACTGGTGAGATTTCATAATCTATGACAACTTAGTTCCATGAGATTTTGCTACCCCCACTCGGCTAATAGTTAGCATAACAGAAGAAATGGAACAAACATAACTTTTTTTTAAAAAACAAAACATATAAACACACGTATTTAAAACTAAGATGATGGATACAATTTGTTGGAGTTATTACAAAGATTTACCTTTTTGGTTGTACATACAGAAATTAGAGTCATGGTCTTCTTATTGCATAAATAATCAAATCCAGTTTCTAAGAACGTTAAAGATCAAAAATATATAATAGAGAGGTATAGTACAAGAATGCTTAGTTGTTATAAATTTAAAATAATCTCTACCTATATAAAGAAAACACAGTTGTTATCTCTTAATTTCCCAAGAGAGGAGCTTCATGTGAAGGAGACGACTCAATGGTTCCTAATATGTCCACTTTGGCTTCCTTGGCTTTCCCCCACAACACCATGTAAAATCCTACTGATACCAATATTCCTCCTATCAAACTGTATAACCAAACATAAACCAAGAAAATTGAGAGATGAGATTAGCAAAATAAGATTAAAAACATAACCAAAGACAAAGAGGAGCAAAAGAAATGTGTTTTACATTCCTAGGTAGATAGAATTGCTGAGGAAAATGGTCGTTGATGCGGCTGCGATCAATATAGATTAATGGTTTGAACATCGACAAATACACAGGTCCCTTGTAAATCACCGCCCATGTATGTATAATATAGTATGAAAAAAATACAATAACAAGAGTGAGTTAACAAACATCTAAAATGAAATATTATGTCACATTATTTATGTAAGAGTTACCGTTGCTACAAGGCTAATCAAGGTTTTGTCAAATCGTATGATCGTCCATCCCTTTGAGTCATCCTTGTCGACCAAAAGACTAACGAATGCACACACAGAGACAATGCAAACATTGTGTACGAGCGTTACAATGATAGTAGATGGGTATTGACTCATTGTGTGTGCCTATAAATGCCCGAGGTTCGAGTTATCATATAATATATCTTGTTGATTGTATTTTGTATTCTGAAATGCATAGAAGATGTAATGTATGTACCATAAAAAGGTAAGAGAAGGAGTAAAGAATGTTTTGAAGAGCAAGAAGGCCACCTCCAATAACCCAATCCGACTGTTAAGACATAAGCACTGGACCGTGGTACAGAGTAACCGCAAGTGCACCTACTATAGATTAATAGTGTCCTCAACACTTTGGCTAAACTACTCTCTTTTCTGATCGATAATTTCTCCATTATACACCAGTAAGTACGAGTTAGTAAACACCCAAAGATACTTTTTATCCTTTTTTTTCCTTGGTCTACTATAAAACAAAAAGATTATGTGAATGTTATTAAACAAGAGGTGGTCTAGTCCAAAGTCATTAGTTATGAATATCTATCTTATTAAAGTAGAAGTACTTTAAGATTTTGTTTGGAAACATGGATATTGAGGATTGTTTGGATACATGGATAGCAGTATTAAAAATAATTTCTTTTATTTACAAACTTAGCCTTTACATTTACAATAAATCTATCTTATTAAAACTGTAGTACCCATAAAACTTCACCCTTATTTTTTCTTCTTATTTACCATTCTGTGCCATTGAATAATTTAAAAGAAATTTTATTTACGGGCTGACTTAATAATTTTTTTATCTAACCGAATAAATTCAAAAACAAGCATAATATTAACAAGATAGATCCAAAAATCTAGCCCTTACGTTAACAATATTTTTTATTTCCAAATTACAACCCACAAAATAAAATAAAATCTATCAATCAATTGAAACTAAAATCTAGAGGTTTTCATATATGAACAAAACGTAATAAATTGCTAAAATTGAGATATTCACTTATTCTTATATTTTAAATCATATATTTTCTGTGTTAGACAACCATATTAATTTGTTAGTTATACATTTTTTCTTATTTCAACAAAAATCTAAAATAAAAAAATAGTATTTATATGAAATAATTGAATATTACATAAATTTTATTTTCTAATAGATCAAACAATAATAAAATATGAACAATTTCAAACATATAAAACACATATAAAACCAAACACAATTATATATGTTATATATTACAATTTACTATAACACTCATGCGGGTGTTAGTCATGGTCATCTAAGTATCCATCGACTACAATTCGGTTTTTCTGAATGTTGGGGTTCAAAATGGTTTTACATGAATATACGGACGGTGTCGAGTATGATCATTCAAGGTCCAGGTAAGTTTGTAGGAACCTAAAAATATTTAAAAACTGTTGGTTTACAAATATTATTAAATAATTTTAAAAATTAAAATAAAAATCAAAATCAAAACCTGCGTTTTGTAAGCGCGGGTCAAAATCTAGTTTATTTTTATCCTTTTATCCGTGTTGGACTTAAAGGTATAACGTTTGTTTTCCACGCGGTTTTGGTAGTGATCCTCGCACGTTATTCAGTGATATTATAAAAAAAAATCTCACATTTTCCATTCTTATATTTAAAAAGTACACATTTTCCCTTGTCACATAAAGTACAATTCATTTAAAAATCTAAAACAGCTCTTGCATATAGGCTTGGGCATATTTATCCGGAGGCCAGAACAAAATAATCGAACCAAACCAAAAAAAAGAAGTTTGGTTCGGTTGAGATTTGATTCCTATCAATTATACTAGTGGATATATATATTTAGAAGCAAAAAGACATAATTGAATCAAGAACCGAATGAGTATCCAAATTTCTATAATATATTTATATATTTATAAATATAATTAATTTTAATTTTAAAATAATTAAATAATTTAAAGATGTTATTTATAAGTCAAAATACCCATAAAATTGAATTACTAGAATATTTTTATCTAGAATTTAAATATTATCTGAGTTATTTAAATTTTTTATCTGAAAACCTGAAAAAATCTGATATTTAATCCGAAAATTCTTTTTTACTTTGTTTGAATTAATCAAAAAAGTGGAACCGCATGGAATCTGAAATTACTTCAGATATAAGTGGTTCTCAATTTTTTTACCTGAACCGAATCGAGAACCAAAATCGAACCAAACTTTTAAAATACGGATCCTAAACATTTAGGAAAAAAATCAAAAGAACCAAACCAAGAACTGAATGTCCATGGCTACTTGTAGGTCCGTAAGTTACTTAGACATATGTGAGTGAATTATAAAGTTCTAATCAGCAAAGTGAATTCAAGTATTTAATAACTCCTTGGAAATTAAATTACCGTAAAATTACGACGAATATGAAGGTGAATGCAGGATTGACATTACTCATGGCTGAAGATAAAGTAGGCGAGCTGTATTTTATCCCATTATACCCTGCGATTTGGGCTGCACTTCTGTTCTTTTTTTAAACGAAATCACCAAACAAAATTAAAAATAATTCTTTACATTACAAGGTATACATACTAAAGGGAAACAACTAATCAAGTATATCACCCAAAAGTTTCTTTAAAATATAATCCTTCCGTTTTTGATAGATGATGTTGTGGTTTACTTCACAAATGTGAAAGATTAAGAAATTTACATTTATCTAGAAATTAGTTTTAAGGATATAGTTTTAAAATCATTCAACCAATTATAAAAAAAACTATAAAATTTTATTGCTTAAACAATTTTTAATAAAACTAAAGTCAATCTTAAAACTTCAAAAGATATCTTAAAATCTCAGAACAATTTTATATTTTGAAACAACATAAACTTCCTAAAACTCGGTAATGATAATTACATGAATCAGTATCATTTATAAACAATTAAAAACTCAGTTTAGTAATATAAAGGCCAAATTAGCTATATACATAAAAACTGTTATATGTAATAGAAGAAGTAGAACACAACCGATACCTGGTTCTGAAGCCTAGGAAGATGTTTGGATTTAAATGCTAACAAGGGAAGAGATCTTGACCTGTTGAGATTGATCAAGTTTTATATATATATTATCAAGTTATCTAAGAGCATCTTCTTATCAGAATCATGGAAACAGAGTCATAAGAATGAAGAAAACCTGAAGGGGAAGAAGAAGAAGAAGAGATCCAAAACCGTAGGAGTAGATCAGAACCACACATGCGCTAAGTCCTTTGGAAGTCAATGATTTGACCAAAGTGTTTACTGCTACGTTAGAAAACTCCGTTAACACCATTGCCGTCAAGATCAAGCCATTTCTGTTGCATAATCTTCCCTGAGCCTCTCTCTCTCTCTCTCTCTCTTGATGGGCCTAAAGCTAGGCATGGATAATTAGTTACCATAATCGTATTTTGTTTATAGCTTTTACATTTTAGATTCATAAACTAATTGTTTTATCAATTTTTTGATGAACTTCCTATTGAAATAGTTTCCAAACAGAAAAAAACTTCCTATTGAAATATGTCTGTATTATGTACTCTAATGACAGTGCACATGTTGTGGCGCGTGACATTTTAATTTTAGAACTTCACTCGCGCCATGCGCGGCTTTTATTTTCATTTCGATTTAAAATATTCTACTAACTGTGAAATAACATGTGTTATAGGTGTTCTAATAGTTTTATTAAAACTTGAGTATCATTTTCAGTCAAAAATGTATTAAAATATTTAACATTAGTTAAACTTCTAAATATGTTAGTTACATTTATAAGTGTATAATATTCTATGCTTAATCCGTTACGTTGCTTATTAGACTACTACTACAAGTGAATTAAGGTTTTCTTTGTTGAGGTAAAAATGCATAACAAAATGTTTGAAAATGACCCAGTTCGGTCGACAAAGGCAACTCACAAGTTTGAAGGCTATAAGAAAATTGGGTCGGATCCTTTCCATTGATATCAGAACGATTATGATTCTTGGACAAAACTCAAAAAAGAAACAAGAAATTACTTAGACTGATTTTCGCAAATAATGTTAAGGGAGAGCATTCCTGAACTGATAGAATGTTTGATCTTGAAAGTGAGAATGATTTAGTAGGAGTTACTGTGGTTTGACGAAGTGACGAAGATAACTTGACAAAGCTGGTATTTTTTTACTTGCAATACTATCACTCAACAACACACGTGTGAAATTTGAGACGTCAAGAATTTATACTTCACAAAACCTATAAATAGAGGAAATGATATTTTTTTCACTTGCAATACTATCATATAGAATTTGAGTCGTCAACAGTTTATACTTCATAGCTTTCTGTACTTTATATGGTGGCCACTGAATGATTGTTCCAGCAACAATGAATGTTATGTTCCGATTATAGGTGCTTCAGCCTTCAGGGCTTCTTCTTGGCGATTTCCTTGGAGACTTCATTGCGGAAAACTGTTTTATCTCCTCTATAGTTAACACTTCTGGTCTTTCATCGTATCTTTGAACCGTTTTTGAGTAGTTAGATGTGTATTTCTTCTTCTCGGACACTGCAGTTTCGACACCCGTACAGACGTTGCTGCATCCGCTGGTCTGCGAAGTGGTTAACCATGTTGAGAGACTAAAGCCAACAACCACTTCTTGAGTTCTCTGTTTCTTGGATTTCATCTCTTGATTTCTGCTTGGTGCTAAATGATGGTAAGTTGATACAGTAAGAAAGTGAACAAATTTGAGAGAATTGTCTCTTTGGGAGATTCAAACTTTTTTTTGAGTAACTGTTTTCACATTTGTTATTTTCTTATTGGTTTAGATTATTATATATTAGTTATTATATCAATATTATAATTATGAAAGACTATGGTATCAGATTCATGCGCTAATAAATCTGTTTTGTTCTCCGGTCAAAATAGATTATGAGTTTTGAACCGAAACTTGGTGGTTGATAAGAAAGGTGGATATTTGTAAGATAGTGTGTTTTTACTTGGTATCGATAGCTCTATTAAGTTTGAGAGCTAAAAGTTTCATATTCATTTTTTTTGTTGCTAAATTTCATATTCAAACATTGGAGAGGGAACTTATAAATCTATCCTATTCTCGGCGATCCAAATAGATTATGATATTGTAGACAGAATTGGTCAGTGATTTGCTCCTAATGTGAAAAATTCCTTCTAATAACTTTTTTGAGAGGACACAGTCACACAGCATGTTAAACTGTTAGGTGTAAGAAAGAGCACAGTGCGAAGCGTTTTATTGGTTTGGTTGAACATGTGTTTGCGATACGAAATTGTTAGGCCATGATTAACCCGGGTCTCTTAAGGTGAGGTTCTTAATGAAAAATTTGTCTTTTTTTTTTTTTTTTTTTTTTTTTTTTTTGCATTTTTCCCGCTAAGAGACGGCTCTTATAGTTCTTATTTAAGAGACGGTTCTTAGTTTTTCTTAGTTAAAAGCTAAGATACGTCTCTTAAAAAAGCTAAAAACTCCATCTTAAAAGACTCCGGTTAATCCTGCTCTTATGGTCCCTCAAAGTGGGTCCCTTGTGTATACTTATGAGTAAATTTAAGGCATGCATTTTTCGTGTTTATTCTTCCTTTATTATATTTTTTAATCCATTGACATTATTATCATATCATTCTCATCCTAACCACCCGAAATCACTAAATTTCTTAGTTTTTGCTATCATAAATTTGCAATATTTTTTGCTATATAAATCCGTTAATTAATCTGTGATTAAAGCAATCAATACAAGGGAGTACTATATACTCCCTCCGTTTCATTATAAGTGTCACTTTAGATTTTTGCACACGGATTAAAAAAATAATTAATTTTGCATATTTTCTGTATAAAAACATAATTACCTATACACCTAACCATATTTCAACCAATAGAAAAATAAAGTGCAGCATAAAATTAATAAATTTGACATTGAAAATCGAAAACGACACTTATTTTGTAACAAAAAAAATTCTCTAAAACGACACTTAATATGAAACGGAGGGAGTATTACTCTCTCTGTTTCTAAATAATGTATGTTTTACCACATTTCATTTGTTTCTAATTAAACAATGTTTTCAATTTTTTATGTATTTTTAATAATGAATTGTCAATGTCCAAAAATATTAATTGACTATATTTGATTTATTGAATTATTATTGGTTAAAATTTATGAAAAATTGTTATATTTTAAAAACTTAATGCATTGATTGTTAAATATTAATTTTTTAATAATTTGTGTGAAAATATTAAAATGTGTATTATTTAGATCAGAGAGAGTATTAGTCTATCCAGAGGTTGGGTCCCCTATATTGATTCTCTTAATTAGGTGTCATGTATGTATATAATTTACTAAACAGTTTTTATTGGGAGTTAATACTTATCCAGTGATTTTAGCTGAAATTTTTTGATTTCATCAACCTAGCTGAGTTTAACAAAAGTTATCTGTGATAACATTATAAAAGCTTTATATTAGTGGCGTTTGATTATGATTACAACTTGGTTTAAACTTTTTAGTTTTTGGTTTAAAAATAGGAAGAAAAAAGCAACTCATATATGAAAGTTCTTCTAGCCTTAATAAATAAATTTACCTTTTACCAATTTATAGCGTGTACGTGTGTGAAAATGTGTACATGTGTCCATAAATAAAAAGGAACAAATTAATTGCATGTACACGCAGCAAAATTGCAAGAATCATGAAAATGTTAAAAGAAATGAGATGCGCCTTACCTTTGTAGAATTTTGTTGATAGTTAATGGTTCATAGTCTTGATAAGAATAAACTTTTGTCAAGAATAAAATTTTATGTTCGAGTGGTTGTATTTACAAAATCTTAAAAAGCAGGGTTTTAGCACTTCTGCCGAAACTGAGAAAGATAGTCTAATGTTTACTGAAAAGGAATAAATATAGGATCATGTTTATTGCAATATTTGACTTTATTTCAGACAGCTAATTTATAATTGTCAGAACCAAATTTACATAAGCAGACTAAATGAAGATCCGTAGTTGGAGATGGTTTTATACGAAGGCTATCTAATACTCTCTCTGTTTCAGAATAATACATGTTTTAGGTTTTTCACACTTTTTAATAGAACACATTAAAACTCAATTAATAATGCATAGTTTTTTGTACTTTTATATTTCCTATATTTTTAAACCAATAAGATTTAAAAAAATGCAATTAATATTTTTGAAAATCACAATTTTTCATTATTAGTTGACAAAAAATGCATTGAAAATGTAAAAAATACATCATTTTGAAACAAACTTTTTTCCTAGAATATGTATCTTTTTGTAACAGAGGGAGTACGTGGTAAACCGGATATTATATACGAAAGGTCTGGAAAATCATGATGAAGAATAATGTTCAAAAAAGAAGAAAAAATCATGATCAAAATCTCTACAAACCCCTCGAAGCAGGGCTGGGCACAAAGCGATTACCGTTATTTTAGATGTAACTCGATAGTTGACGTGCGAGTATTAAAAATTTTGATCTTTATTTGGCACATTAAAAATAAATACTTATTATTTCGAATACTCGATAAAAAATTAGTTACTTACTAATTATTTATTTTGCTCTATTTTTTTACTTGCGAATATTTGTGAATTATCTATATTTATTTTTCAGTATTTAATAAATACTTATTAAATAATACTATATTAAAAGTATTATATACTTATACTTATCACAACAATAAAATGACTTTTTTAAGTAAGTAATATGTAGTAACAATCATATATTTATTTTTAATACTTATAAATTGTTTTGTTTATAAGTATCTATTTTTTTCTATTTAATAATATTACGAGTTGTTGAAAAATAAAGATGATAAATATGAAACAAATAACAACTATAAGACGAATAATATAATATATGTGACTAATCTTAAAAAAACAAGTAAAATAAACATCAAGTATTATTAGCAAGTAACAAATATTTAATAGAATATGTAACAAGTAGTAAGTAACATGATAAGTAACAAATCAATTTTAAAAATATAATTATATTTGATACTTGACTTAGTCTTATAAGTAATGAATTATTACTTACTTTAACAAGACTGAATATTTAATTTTTTAATGCAAATGCGGATCAAATACCAAATTTAAGACGAATAACGAGTAATGACATTCGGCCCAACCTCTAAACCTAGAAAAGAAAACAAATTTAAATCAATATTAAAGACACTTCGCCAAGGATCATATTTTTTTAACGAAGGATTGGAAGGTAAATAAAATCGATCCGTAAAATATATTTTTAAGGTCATCAACAATGGTGGTAAAGTCAACACCCTAATTTGCACTTTAAATATCCTTCATTTTCTTTCAACTATTAATTCAACATATATACAAATTTTATCTTTACAGTAACATTTTACCCCAGGATTTTTTATACTTATATATTTCTATACTATAAAATTTTAAGTTGATTACTTGAACAAAATTAAAACCAAAACGGGTCACATAACTCCGTTTGTTGTAAATTCGGTCCGCCCTGATTACATGTCAAAAATCTTTGTTTTTTCTCTTTTTAAATATAAAACAAACAAAATTGTCATCACCTATTATTTTTCGTTCAGACACTTTAACCAATTGCTTATTCTGTTTTTGTTTGAATTATATTTATCTTTTCCATATTTAATCGATTAAATTTGTAAGAAGAATATGATTATAATAATATTACTTAGCGGATTAAATTTAACATATGTAAATATTTTCTAATTTGAAAATAAATATGATAAGAAAATAAAATCTAATTCAAATGATATTTTTATATCAAAACACATAAATAAACAAATTATAAAAGAAACAAATGTTTGATAAATATTGTGATTAAAATAAAGTCTTGATTAGTAAGAATTTTTGCTTTATGATGTTGCTTTAAGATGTTGGCTATAGAGATTTTTGTTGTTAAACTGTTAGTATTATTTTAAATATTTACAAGACTATAAAAACTATAATTATTATTTTCAGTGTTTCACAATAAATATAAAATTAGACAAATAATAAATAGAAAAACATATATAAAAAAGTAAAACAATATGGGTTTCAAAATAACAAGGAAAAATAAGAAAGGTTAACTTATCAAAAAATATTTATAATATATATATATATAATCCAAACAAATGTTTAGTTATTATTGATAAAAGGAAAAATTATTTTTGTAAAATGAAAAAGATTATTTTTGTTTTTAAAACCACGTAAAATAACTGGCAAAAACTATTTTAGAAACTGTTTTATCCTATAAAAGTTTGATAGTTTTAACTCCAACCAGACCCTAAATCAGACATCATTCAAATTGATTTTGGCAGAATGTCAATTTGATTTGGTTTACTAACAAAAAAATAATAAGTCAAGAAAAATGAATAAACCATAAAACCTCAAAGTTAGAAAATAAATAAATAATTAAGTCGCTAAATCAAACAAAGAAAATATAATTTTTTTTTTATGATTTAAATTTTAAATATTTCAGTGAAAGAAAAGAGTTAACCGTATTTTAGATTAAAATGATTATTTTAAAAATTTTAAAGAATTTTTTGAAATATAAAAATAGATTAATTATAGAACTATGAGGTTTAGAGATCTAATTGTTTAGACTGATACCAATTTAAATATATTGTATATATAGTAGATAATCTTTAAAAGGCTAATCATATGTATATGGTTTGAACTATTTAGATGTACAACTTATCGCTAAACTTTTGATAATTTTTACATCCTTCAAATATATATATGCATTTAGCAAAATTAAATTTTAATAGTGGTCAAGTAAATTAATTAGATTTTTCGCCATTGATGAATATAAGTATTTTAAAATAAAACTATTATTAATAAATATTTAGTGTTGGATCTAAAAATTTTTGTTTGACATAAAGATCAAATAAAACGTAATTTCTATTTATGGTTTAGTATTATATTAATTTATTTTAAATTTTAGTTACCAATGTGATATAAATTATATTCTATATAATATTTTTATAAAAAATTATAGACCATATTAACGTATTATGTATATGTTTTATATACATAAATGTAGATAGAATTCAGATACAATTTACTGTGTTGTTTAAATATAAAAAAAACTACAGTTTCCTAACTAAAGTTTGATTAGTTAGAGTGTGAAAGAAATAACTAAAGTTTGATTAGTTTACTTTATGAAATATATATATATATATATATTCAATTTATTGCTACAACTATTAGGAATCATGCACATTGTTTTTTTTTTTGCAAAAGGAATCATGCACATAGTTTCAATACAAAATCATGGGCTTGTTTCCTTAATTTGTATATTGATCTTATTAGTGTCTATACAAAAGTATATGAGACTTTAAAATTTCTTATCGTACAGAAAATTTGTGATACAGTCTCAATATTTATCTAACGCCATTTAATTTACTGATTTTCAGTATAGCTAAGCTTCAAATTTTGACAACTTTGTGCAATATAATTAAATATAAAGACAAATGAAGCCAGTTTAATTAGTTTAAGAAAACCTTTCTGATTAAATTAGACTTTAGGTTCTGCATATTAGTACACATAAAAGGGTGAGCTTAATATATGTCTTATAAAATTGTTATATATACTGAAGTGGAAGAATAATTAAAAAACACACTAAAATATGTGGTAAGAAATAAAAAATAATATATATATATATATTCTTATGAAATATAATTAAAACATGTGAAACTTTATCAATTAATATTAAAACATTTTTTCCAGTGTTTTACCATATTTATTTTTGTAAATTAGATACTGTATATGTCATTTAATATAAGTAAATATTTTAAATCAATTCATGAGTTTAAATAGATAAAAATCCAAAAGAAGAGATTCCTTTTTTTCAACCCAAAATTAATGTTTGGCGTTACTTGTTCCATTGGTTAGCTAAATTAGAAGATATGATAAAAGAGGAAGGGTATTATAGTCAATTACACAAAATGGCATATATGTAATTTTAGTGAACCTAAAGGGGTAGTTTATGCCTCCTATCTCTATATATTCTCGCCCCTATTCAGATCTTTTGTCCTGCCATTCTCTTTCTCTCCCTCATCGCTGATTCTCTCTCTTTCTCTCCCAGTTCTAATTTTATTATTTATTAAACTAAAAGAGATAAATATAAAATTCTTCTCTGGTTAAATTATTTTCTGATCCGGTTACTTCAAAATTACTGTTTTACCACAGTAATTTTTTTCTTCCAAAAATTACTTATTGCTGACGTGGCATGCATCCAATAAAAAACCGCCATGAATACCAAAACGATGCGTCTTCCCCCACGCCGTGTGCTGACATCAGACAAACGAGTTATCTCCGGCGTCGTCGCCGATAAACCCGCCGTGACAAATCCGCCGATAAAATCCATCCTTAAGAAAACTCCATTCGTCTCTCCGACGACAACAACCACCGCCGCCGTCGTAGCCGAGCCGGCCGGTTCGAACGAGCTCCTCGCCGGTTATTTGGCTCACGAGTTTCTCAACAAAGGCACACTCTTCGGAGAGCAGTGGAACCCAGCAGGCCCGTTTATGGCCCAATCTAATGAGCCGAGAAAGACTAAGCCGAGCCATGATATCGAGCCGAGTGAACATAAACGGAGGAGATATGTAGAGGTTGCTAATATCCTTCGGGCAGAAGGGGCCCACTTGCCCGGTATCGTCAACCCTTCACAGCTTGCCCGGTTCCTTAAATTGTGATGGCGCAAAATCCACGTGGATTAAGGAGATTGGTGCGTCCACCGACGGTGCTTAGCACCGAAACATTCCTCTTGTCTCTCTGTCTTGGTCCCTTTTGTTCGAAATTAACTCAGAAATGTTAGGGTTCTTGTTTTGGTTGGGATTAGATGTACTTACTGTCTTTTTTTTTGTAAATCTGGTTATGCATTAATTCAACTGTTTGAAAACTAATTCTGTGAAATTTCTGAATCCATTCCATTATATGCATAAATTCTAATCATATATGTTATTGCTGATTTTTTTTCATCTTGAAAAAAAGATGGAAACTTGATGATTTTTGGATTAGTGAAACCCTAAGATGAAATCGTAGATTCGAGTTTTTTGGACAATGTGAATCTCCGGGAAATTACATAGAAGCAGATGAAGTAAGATCAGTGATCAGTCTCTGGGAGATAAAAGAGTTTAATTACTTTAACAGCTTTCCTGTTAAAGATTTGAATAAACTGATGCGTTTGTAAGATTAGATTCAAATCTGATAATTATATCACTATTAAGGCTCCAAATGGTAATATGCAGGACAACTGTGCGGTAATTGCGGTGCGGTTAGAATAATAATAACAACTATTCATTGCGTGTGATGTGGTATGTCACCATATGAAACTTTAGTCAGAGAAACAGGTTGAAACTGTACCAGTTATCTATAATTTGTGTAGGACTATTCAGCTTTCATGTCAAGAAAAAACTTGTAAGGACTCTGATGCATTTCAAAATTGTACTTTGGGTATGATTATGCCTTTCTCCTTCCTCTTGAAAGGCTTTTATTTGTTTTGGCTCTATCCTTTGCAGTTCGGTGGTTATGAATTGCATGTGCCTTAAGTGCATCGTATAGATTGTTACGAATCTTCTTGATCACTCAAAAGAGAAATGTAGCTTATTGTGTAATATATAAAGAAATGATGGAGAACCTCTCGAGTCTTGAATGGCTTCTGTAAATTTCATAAAAGATTGGTGAGTTCTTTTATTCTTTATATATATCTATACTTGTTTTTTTTTGGTTCATCAAAAATATTTGTCTCCTTAATTTATGAAATTTATGTTGAGAGCAGAGCACGGAACAGAGACAGTCTGCAATATTGGAAATGCAGACATATCTAAAGTATTGTGGCCCACATTTGTTGAGAGATAGAGGAATCTCTTACCAGCTGGATATACACATACATGCATATGCAAGTATCTGGAATTAACTTGTTAAAATTAGTTGATAATGCTATTATTAGAACAAAACTTAAGTTTTTGAAATTACTTGTGTAGATGAAATGCATGGTTTCATTTTTGGGGGTACATATCGTTTTAGGAGGTCTATGAATCAGTCTATAGCACAGTATTAGATATCTAACATTTAAATACCATGAATTAGTGAATATCTCATCAAGACGCTCCATTCCAGTTATTTGTTAATATGTTTAAAAATTTGCTAGACGATAACTACGCGCTCTATAGAAGATTAGCGACTAAACGGATTAGTCGGAGTTTAGGCAAAGTTTAGACGTTAACGAATTATTATGATAAATTACCAAAATTATATATGTAAAACAAAAGAAATTAGACAAATTTACGGATCTATATTAATATTATTGTTTAAATTAACATATTTAGATTAGTTTAGATCGATTTTAACGACTTTCGAATAGTTTAAATCAATATAAATCAAATTTAGCAAAATCATTTCAGATAGAATCATAAGACCGAGATGCCACCTGAGCGGCGCTTACACCGATTTTTAGAACCTTTATGTAACAATATTTTTGTTTGATTTTTATTATATCGGTGATTTGATCTGAAGTTCTCAAATATCTGTTTCCAAACTTTGGAAAAAAAAAGATGACAATATCATTCCTATGATTCTATGAATAATCAAACATTGTAATCAAAGTACATTTTTTTGTCTTTATATGTTTGTTTATTACAATGATAGATTCCAAGTAATGTAATGGGGGTATATAGGAGGAGGAATACAAGTTCACGATCTTTTACAACGGAAACTTTCTACATTTTTGACTCTTTCTTTTCTCCGACACAACACACCATTTAAATATACAAACGAACAAAAGAGTGCTGCCAAAAGATCTCTCCAGGCTGAAGCTGAAATCACCTGGTAAAGATCTTCAAGTATATGAAAGTCTCTATCCCTCTCTTCTTCTTTTTTGGATTTATTTCCGAAGAGACAGAAGCTCGAAGCTTCTCAATTGATCTTCCCTTGCGTTTCTTGAAGCCGTTGCACGAGCGAAAGACAAAGTCTTTGATTCATATCCAGCTTGGACTCTCTGACTGCTCGATGGACGTCCACTCCCACTGCCACCGCCGCTTGATGATACCAGACGACTTGAAACCCGACTTTCGCTTGGTCCACCTGCAGAACTTGGTCGAGAGCTTGAAGCAGCAATGGCTTTTCTAGAAGTAGATGTTCCGTATCTTGAGGAACTGCTTGGTCTTCCAGACTCTCCATGCTGCCCAAAACAAAACAAAAAATATATTAAGTCTTTGTCTCATTACAGCTTTTGATCAATGTGTCCTTTTTTTTTGTGTAGTAAGGTAAGGTTTTTTTTACCATGTGCTTAGTGAAAGGTCCGTCATCAGAGTTTCTTGATCTGGAACGATCACGTGGCGTAGCAGAGTTTGTTGGGTGTCTTCGGGAGAAGGCTTCCACTGCACCCGAGACTCTCGTTGTTTCCTTTCCTAAACAAAACAGTTCTTAGATTAGTCGTGTGTTGAGGAATGAATGTGTGTGGTTCTGAGATTTCCCAAGAGAGGCAGGAGGAGGCAAGTTTTACCTGCGTGCCTCTCTTGTCTACTTGTAGAAGGACCAGCAGTGTTGAATGCTGGTTTAGTGGTTGTTTGATGCTGGCAAAACCCAAATATTTACATTGATGTAAGCATAGAGAAACCCAAAAGCCACACGAGTAAATAAACATAGAAGATGAAAAAGAAAGAAGATCACCCTGGTACGTGAGCTAGAACCAGAGCTGGAACCGATTTGTGGATACTTTAAGACCGTCCAGTCAAACACGTAATCAAATTGACAACCTGCAAAAGTTTCAATTATTTGGAATAAAATGAGACAAGACAGTGAAACAGTGAGAAAAATTGATGTTGAGTTAAGGTAAGAACCTTCTCGGATGAACAAGTCTCGGAAAAGTCTCTTAAGGTAAGAGTAGTCAGGTTTGTCATCAAACCGTAAAGATCGACAGTAGTGGAAGTATGAAACAAATTCAGACGGGCAATTTCTACAAAGCACCTACATCAAAAACATTAACATACTAAGCTCAGCCAAGAAAAATGGAGGTAGACTATCAAGAAAGGCTTACTAATCCTATATCTGATTGTTGAGTTGTTTTACCTCTATAGGAGTTGATACTTTCTTCTCACTTATAACATCGTATTTCTGCTTCTTTGTCCCAGCTTTTAGTCCTTGCCATGGTAAGCTGATAGCAAAACAAAACAAAAACAAGAAGAGTTTGATATTTTGTTAAAGAAAAATACACAGAAGATGAAAGAAAAAGTGCGGGAAAACTGTTAAGACTCTCACCTTCCTTTGAGAAAATACATAAGCACATAACCAAGTGATTCCAAATCATCCCTACGACTTTGTTCTGTTAAAACACCAGCAAAGACCAATTAAAGTTTCGAAAAGATAGGCAACTTTCACAATATATGTAACACCACCACAGGACAGCACTGTTACCAACTCCAAGGTGAGTGTTGACACTTGCGTATCGAGCTGTCCCAGTCAGATTTTTGTTTTCTCTGTCACAAATTTTAAACTTTCCTTTGAGTTCACGGTAATAAGGTAAAGATAAAAGGGAACGGCAGAACATGGCATATTCTTACCTGTATGGAATGTGTTTATGAGTCTGAAGGTCTCTGTACTTCTTCCCTAATCCAAAATCAATAATATACACCTGAAATGATGAGAAAAGATCTCAGAAGGTTGAAGCAGAAAGCACCATCACAATTACGTTTGAAGTCTCAGTACAAACTTTTTCAAAAAGTAAGATTTTAGCACCTGATTAGCTCTGCGTCCAAGGCCCATTAAAAAATTATCAGGCTTTATATCACGGTGAAGGAAACCTCGAGTATGCATAAACTCGACCCTGTTAAGCTGAAACGTAAACGGAGAAAACAATACTCCTCCATTACAAAACAGATTCAGAGAATTGTAGAGATGGAAACCAACTAGAGCAGATTCGTATACTGACAAGTTGATCGGCAAGCATGAGAACAGTCTTCAAGGTGAACTTCCTGTTGCAGTAGTTAAACAAATCTTCAAGACTCGGACCTAGAAGGTCAATAACCATTACACTGTAGTCACCTTCAACTCCAAACCACTTGAGGTTTGGAAGACCAGCTTCAAAGACAAGGAAAAGAAAAGAAAAACTGTTTCAGTTATTTGCAAAATTAAAACGCTACCACCACAACATGGCAAAACTACTAAAAGCCTGTCTACATAGTATATTCTTAAATTCCCTAAAGCCTATCATCATCATCAGGAATCAAGAAACTCTTAACTAAGCTATAATTCTAAAAAGATGAGACTTACTTCCTCCTTGAAGCATCATATACAACTTTGACTCATAATGAAGTTGGGGATGCTTGGTCTTCACAGATTCCTGAAGTAACAAAAGGCATACGAATAATTAAGAAGTAGTGAGAAGCAAATTAAAAAGGATAAAACAAGGTCATGTTAATTGCAAATGAAAAAAAAAGAAGCAATTTCTCATCGTCTTTATATGAAAAGACTTTCACAAACAACAACATCACATCAATAAAAACCTCTTCTTTTCACATTTGCATTATGAAAAATTGCAAGTAAATATTGATATGTTTTTGTTAAATGTGGTAAATATTTACCATCTTGACAGCAACTTCTTCTCCTGTTTGGACATTTACACCTGCAAAAATAAGCACAACAACATTATATACAGAAGAAGAATTAACAAAGGTGTTGATCATCCATTTCAGGTACATACCTAGATAAAGCTCTCCAAATGAACCACTACCAATTTTCCTTCCAAGCTTAAATCTCCCACCAATCACAAGATCCATCTTCTCTCCCATCTCTTCCTCAAATCCCAAATATCAATCTCTCTATATATAATGAACCCACCTCTTCCTTAATCTGCTCCTGGATCTATCGCTCAATTCAGCGTAAACAAACATAAACCCAGATTCCTTGAGTCAATTTGCCATCGACCCTCTTCGTGATCGCTTCAAAAAATCAAAACCCACCATCAAATCAGATTATAAATCGAACACTTATGAGATAGAGATTAGAGAAGAAAGCACAAACTTTTCACAATGGATTTGAGAAAGGAATCGAACAATGGGTTATTAATACAAAGAAGTCAGAAGGAGGGGGAGAGCGGAAATGAAGATTTTCCCGACATTCTTTTGTCTGTAGCCTTTTGTGTTTTTTTTTTCCTCTAGAAAAGAAAATTTTGTTTTTAATAATTGTAGAGTAAGATTAATTAACAAGTCAATAATATCCTTCCTGATTAAGGTTTGTGCAGCAAAAACAAAAGAGATTATGTAACCAAAATTTATTAAACTGTTTTTTTTTGTTCGAATTTTTGAGAGGTTAAGCGGAACATGCTCTAACCGTACGTCCTGTTTAATCATGCAAATACTGTTTTGTTGACAAATCATTTTTTAAATTGTTAATTTTAACTAGTTTAGAGATACTGAACCAAGAAGTTCTATTGATTTTTTTTTTAATTTCATTAAATTCTACTACTATTACATCAATCTTGTAAAATATTTTAAATTCTAATGTCATTCTTTTTAGTAACATTTCAAATATATTAAATAGTAAAAAAAATTCTATGTTATTCAATATTTCATGGATTTTGTGATAATAATATTTGAAAATGATTTATTAGAAAGTTCATTACTAAAAATATCAAGTATGTATTTGTCATATGTAATTTAAAGATAATTTCTAATGTCATTTATCTATTAGATATATAAGTCAAAATTATTGATCCTATAATATAATATATTTAGAAATATAACTATTATTCTCTTAAAATTTATATAACTATCATTATGAATTTTAAGTATATGTTTTTATATTGATGAATAACAAAAATGTACCAATTATGTATGAATAAATCTAATATTTTATCGTTTCTAAGTTTTTATTCAGTTTCTTCTTAAATAATTTTTTTCTATCTAATTTACAAAAAATAAAAATGAAATCTTCGTAAAATTTAAAAGAAGTAGGATATATCAAATTTATTTGAATTTCTTTAAATCTAAAAAAGTAAAATATAAAGGTTATACAAATGCGTTGAAATTTATATCACATGCTTAAAATACTGCGAATTCTATCTGTGTACCACTTTATACGTATAACTCAAGTTCTTAGAGATCTGTCTTCACTTGTAAATTTGAGTGCTGGCTAAAGTTTGGACAAGAGTCACAACGTTAAATCAAGCACATAAGCCGGGAGACATTTAGAATCAGACGTAGTATTGCGAAGACGTGTATTATCCGATCTATCCAAACCTAAATTTGTGCCATCTTAGTGCAAACTTATATTTAATTAGAATGAGAGAATTAAAGCATACAAAGTAATAAAGAAAAAACGATAGCAAAAGTGAAAAGTTCTTCTTATTCTTACTGATGATCTCTCAAAGATGTTAGAGATTCATCGGTAATACGCCATTTGTCTAGACGACATAAATGGAGACGTAGCAACAGGTTTCTTCTTAACCTTCTTCTCCACTTTGGTTTCAGACCGAAGCCAGTTTTCAACCACAGAGAGCAAATTTGGTGACGTTTCTAAATCCTTAATCTCGTTCAGTTTAGCAGAGAGTTTCAGCTCTCCTCCATGGATATAGGCTAAATGACTAGCCCATGTCTCTAGTCCGTCGAAAATATGGGTTGCATATACAATTGTAGCTCCTCTCTGATTAATAATAAAAAAAAAAGTAAATCAGCATTCGATGTTTCTAACCATAATCTCAGGCCCCTCCTATACTTAAAACTTGACTCTGTTGGTGTGAGGAGTAGTCTATATTATGTTTATGTTTTATATAACCTAAGCTCATCACAAGACAAGGACATAGGTGCGTAGTAATCATTTCACATCGACAAGACATAGATCATGAGAGAACAGAACTTATAAGAGAAGGGCATTACCTGTTCGCATTCTTCTTTGAAGAATTCCAACAAATCCATCCTAGCAACAACGTCGAGGTCCACAGTGACCTCATCCAGTAACAGTACCTGTGATCAGAAATCACATTACAACTTACGGAAACAGAGACCAAGATGAATGAACTCTGTAGCTTTAACACCAATTCCTAAAAATGTATTTACCTTGAATGGATGTAAAAGACCCATGCATATCTGCACTCGACGTCTCTGCCCATCAGAAACTTTATGCATACGCCACTTAAGATTGATATCAAGAAGATCAATCAGTTTCTCTCTTCTCACAGGATCAACCCCTTCAACTATTTGGAAAACAAAAACAAAAACAAAACAGTTCAACAATGCTTCAGAAGATGGAAAAACATGATACTATGACAGAGAATATTACCTCCAAAGATCATATGTTCTGCTGAGAAATCTCCCTGGAGAGGAATCTCACCCTATAAATTCAGAAAATACCATAGCATTAGAAACAAAATATATAAGAACATTTAAAAGTGTTCTAAAAAAAACATCAGATGTTCACTGACAGCAGAACCAGCGGTTTTGCTCCAAGAGCCTCCAAGGTAAGACAAGTCACCACTACAAACAAGATCTGTGTCGTGAAAAGCAGAGCGATTCAAGACTTGCACTATGTTTTTCCCTCCAACCATATGCTTTCCTGCTAGAATCTTCAATAAAGTCGTCTTCCCTGACAAAACCAAATAAACAATCACATGATTAAACTTAACCGAAACTAAACCGGTAAATCAAACCCAATAAAACCAAACTATCTCTACATCATTCCTGACTGTCTCAAGCTAATCCGAGTACTGTCCAAACGGAATCTAATCCTTAATTGCAAAAAAAAAAAACAGCATAAATGCAATGTAAATTATACCAGATCCATTAGCACCAACCAAGAGGCAGCGAGAACCGGCGGGGAGATCGAGGTTGAAATCGAAGAATATAGGATCCGTGAATTCGTAAGAAAACTGCATTCCGCTAACCCTAATCGCACCATCGCTTCTCGCCATTTTTGAGGATCGAACAGTCTGATAGAGAGACGAGACGAGACGTTCGTTATGACTCGGTGACAGACGATTTTCCCTCCGCTAAATGGATCTCTTTAAATACGCTGCGTTTTGAAGTAGACTTGATGAACCATTAGATTTCGGCCACGTCATGCCTTTTTCTGTCCATTACATTTGCATACTACTTTACTAGTCTTTCGCCAATTGTCATACGTCTTACCAGCGGAACACTGCCACGTCATGTCGATATGAACGTTTCAAAGAGGAAGCCCTTTGGTCTATTAGTTTGATTATTTTTTGTTCAACTGTCCAATGGTTTAATTAAGAATTTATTTGCTGTATACACTGATTTGTAAATTATTATTATTTTTTGTCAAGGATTTGTAAATTATCTTCTATTATATTTTACATGGGCTTATTTGCCAAATAATAATAAAAATTTATATTTTGAAAAAGAGAATGGAAGGAAATAAAAAAGAAAAAGTAGGAGAGAAGAAGTTTTAGTTAATTAGTGAATTTGTGATTTTTACCTTATTTATAAAAGATTGAATAGCAATCTCTTATTTATAAAATTAAAGATGAATTAGAATATATTTGGTTCCAAATATTATTATAGAGACTTATATAAATGAGATGAAAATGCTTTAACTATTGGAATCTTCATTTTGTAAAATGAATTTCTTTACATTTTCGTAAACTCAAAACTTAAAGCATCATTATCCCAAAAACTCAAATGAAGTTGTTTATTTATTTATTTATTTTGATTAAAAAAATGATTGAAAATAACTAATCGCGGATTGTCATATGTCAGTGAGACCCGCAAATAGTGCAAGAATCATGGTAAAATGAGTTCTTAATTAGGATGTTTAAGAAATTTGGTTTTTAAAGGGCCCACCCCTTAAGAACCCCTAAAAACTCCCCTAAAAATTCTCATTAATGGTGTTTTTAACCATGGTTGCTTAAGGGGTGTTTAAGGGGTGAGACCCACTAGCACCCCCAAAAACCAACTTCTAAATTGTTTAAATAAGCACTCATTTTGCTTGGGTGCTTGTACTATTCGCGGACTCGACTGATACAAGGCAGTCTTCGATTGGTTTATTTTTTTTATTTTTTTAAAGAAACAGAAAAAAAAATTAAGCATCCTAAATAGGGTGCTATGATTGATGGTGGCCTAGGAAACTGTACTCTTACGTTATGCTGTTCAACTACGTGCCATTTGGCGGAAAGAAAGACATCATACAGTTTAATCTCCCATTTAAGAGGGGATGTTAAGAGCAAAATATCTGCTTTCAATATAAGGTGATTTTGCAGTTTCACCAAGAATCATTTATGTTAAGTTGACAATCCTTTGTTTTTAAATGGTTTATAATTCCCCATGTAACTGTCTACCATTTGCTTTAAAGCGCTTTGGCAAACTGTTTTTATCAAACCGTTACAAAGGATTACTCAACAAAATTGACTAGAGTTGATTGCTGACCTTCACAGCCTTTTGAAATTATATATTCCCTCCGTTTTTTAATAATTGACGTTTTGAAAAAAAAAATTGTTCCAAATTATTTGACGTTTTCAATTTTCTTTATAAAATTTATTAGTAACTAATGTTAGATGACCAATAGTATTAGTGTGACAATCTAAAAATTGTTTTATCAGTCTCAATGAATTATCCAAACCAACCGTTGTCTGATTAATGAGTTGACGTCTTCAAAACCAAGCCAGTGTCCTATTTAAGTAAGTGTGGAAAGTGTATTTTCTTGGAAAAGGAACCTTCATAAACCAACACTGAAGCTTCAAAAATATGAACAAAAAAGAAACCCAACTATTTAACAGAAATCACAACTTTTTTTTGTCGGCCGTGTTATATCGAATATCGATTATAATCGATCAAACACAATAATCCAAATTGTTATGATAATAAAGTAAAATAACAAAATAATATGTTAATCTTGTAGGTCTTCCACTCCTATCACATGCCCACTTGTTCACTCCAGGCTGTCATTTAGGGAGCCTTGTTCTTCTTTTGTCCATCTGTTTTCTTATTCTTAAAACATACAATGCAACAAATACATACATTCCACAAACATATTTAAGGGCTACGTACATACAATGCAACAAATACATACATTCTACAAACATGTCTAAGGTCTACGTATAACAGTATATATATGGATATATTCTAAGAACTAAATAATCACTACTTGGTTAGTATATATTTGAATTTGAATTTTAGCCCAGGTGATTAACGTGATAGGTTGTAACATATGATTAGTCCATCTCTTGACATTAAAATTGTGTGGTGCGTTTTCGAACTATTCCACTTTATAGCACTAAATGTGTTTTTTTTCGGATCAGATCAACCGATATAAATTATCAAAAATATTATAAATGGATACATGCATGTGCATCTACATTTTTTAAAATCATCTAATTCAATAGTAATTACAACTATAACATATGGTGAATTAACTAGCACTTTATATATATATATATATATATAATAGCATTTTCTTAAAATTGAATTTGAGTTCCACAAATATCATCTAACTAAACAAGACTAATCTGTTTTATAGTATACAAATAATAACTTTTTGCCAATATGTAAAGCAGTTTCAACATTGGATTCAATTATATTAGCTAAAAAGTATAGACGAGTATAATCAATTTTCAAATCTTTCTTTTCTTTCTCTATTAGACTATTAAGTACCACCAACCATTAATTAGTTGAGAGTATAGTGTTAGTGTCGGTTGTTACCCTAAGTATATATACATCCATAGTAAAAGAAAGATTGCTATTTCTCTGTTAACTCCATACAAATTCGATGTGAATTGTATTTGTATATATGTTAAAGCTAGAAGCCATCAAAAGCAGCTCATATAATTTCTCACCTATCTTGATTAGATTGCGATCACACAAACAAATTATACATAACTGTTAAAAAGAAAACGAGTTATATTTATTAATGAATTCATGATCAAATATATAATTGCATAGAGAATCCAATTTTTGTCGGCAAATGTTAATCAAAATGGCTTATTAGCCCAAAACTATCTCATTCCAACTAAGTCACAGCTCATCACTAAAACATTTTTCTCAAACCATATAAATCATATAACTTCCAACCTCACTTTCCCATCAAACTCAACGCATAAACTCAAACTTCATACGCAATGGCAACCATTCATCTAACTCTAGCTCCTTTCCTCCTCCTCGCCGCCATCTTCCTCTCCACCGAGGTAACCGCTCAGCCCGCCGCTCCGGCTCCTGGCCCTGCCGGTCCCGTCAACATCACAGCCATCCTCGAAAAAGGCGGTCAGTTTGTTACCCTAATCCGTCTTTTAAACACAACTCAAATAGGAAACCAAATCAACATCCAAGTCAATAGTTCATCAGAAGGCATGACCGTATTCGCACCAACAGACAACGCTTTTCAAAACCTTAAACCCGGAACCCTAAACAAGTTAAGCCCTGAGGACCAAGTCAAGCTCATTCTTTACCATGTTAGTCCCAAGTTCTACACGTTGGATGATCTTCTCTCAGTAAGTAACCCTGTCAGAACTCAAGCTACAGGGCGAGACGGTGGAGCGGTTTACGGACTTAACTTCACCGGTGAAGGGAATCAAGTGAACGTATCGACAGGTGTCATTGAGACACGTGTCAGTAATGCATTGAGAAAAGAACGTCCGCTTGCGGTTTACGTGGTGGACATGGTGTTGTTGCCGGAAGAGATGTTTGGAGAACACAAGATCTCACCGGTGGCGCCTGGTCCCAAATCCAAATCTCCTGCTGTCTCCGATGACTCAGACGACCCTTCTAAGAAAGCGGCGGTTCCGTCTGGCTCCGGTGATATGAAGGCTGGAATATTTGGCTTTGGTCTTGGACTTGTTTTCTTATGTTTAAAATTCATTGTTTGATTTTTGTTGCTGTATTTTTTTATTTTATTGTGCTGGTTGTGTAATAAGAAGCTTCTGTATTGAATATATCATGCATGGATTGAAAACTTAAGTAAGATGTTCTTGTGTTGAATTGTACGTGTGTGATGATATAAATTTTTAGCTGTGATTTTGGCATTAGCACTCTTTATACCAGTAGGAGTTGTTGACGTTTTAAATCGTGTGTTTCTTTTCTCTGCAATCACATGGAGAAGCTTAGAGTGGTTAACTCGTAGGCCGAGCGGCCCAAGCTATCACAAACAGTGAAGCTTTCATCACTTTGAAGAAGATTGAAGCTGCAAGGGAGATTGCTCAGACAACAGCTAGATCGGTCAACAGGGTTTACCTAAGCGCCAACGATTTTTTATAAACTACTGACTACATAGTAGATTCTCATTTGCCAGGGAATACAAAAAAAAAGTATTACACTAACACATAAATTAAATTGTATCTAACCAAGAATCAAACTCCTCTATAACTTTGGATTTTCCAACTGTTGACGACAAAGGGATCTGCTTCTCCTGTGGTTTGGTTGCTACTGAAGTACTTTCGAGCAAATCATCAAGCATGTTACTGAAACCCGTCGTGTTAAGCTTTTGATCAGATGGGTTCGCTGGTCTGTGCAATGGTTCTGCGCCACCGTGAGAGTTGAGAAGAGAATCCAGCTCAGTTTCAAAAGCAGGAGATCTTTGAACAGAAGGATTCTGACTGGATGTACTTGAGACACTGGCCCCTGGGTTAGGCTCTTCACTAAAGGAGTTGAGCAGAAAATCTAGATCAGTTTCCATTACTGAAGACTTCTGGGGCTGTTCTGTGAGTATTTGTATGTCCTTCAAGGCTGATAATTCTCCTAGTGTAACATGCTCATTTAACCTTGTTGTCACAGCTTCCACGTCTTTGGAAGTGTGAGGACAATACAGTTCTTTATCTTGGCTCACTATTGATTGGGCTGTACACTGCACAATCCATAACATTAAAAATGTCAAATATAGAGCCTAATAACGTTTATGGCCAATGGTTCAGATCAAGCAAGTGTGTACCAGCTGGGTGGGCAAAAGATCAGCTTCAATGTAGAGCCTCTCATGCAACTCCACCTTCTCTAGCATTTTCTCCAGTGCATTTAGATCCAAGGAGAGGAAACCAGGCTGCAAAATTTCACTAACCATGAGACGATAAGCAAAGTACTAAACAGTTATCACAGCTAAAAAACAAGAGCCTTAGAGCATCCCATTGAATTTTTGGATTATGTTTCCCGTAAAGTTAACAACTCCACAATTAAATACTAACATAAATATATACATACATTGAGAAACCCTCATTGAAATTGCTCTTATTACTACCTCGTGATTTGAAGCTGATCCGTCTTCTTCAACAATAAAGTTGTCATCTTCCATCCATGAAAGCATACCATCCCCTCTTGCAGAGACCATAGATCCAACTACACGACTAAACTCATCTACAGGATTACAATCCAAAAAAAACAGAACAAATAAGTCAACACTAACAAAGACAACGGCTTCTTGATTGAGAGAGTCCATCCATACCATGCAAAAGATCATCTAACGATGATAAACAATCTGAATCCTTCTCAATATTTGACTGAGACTCAGATATCAAATGCAGATAATCAGCTCCTTTGCTTTTCGGCATAATAACATCCGCAGGTTGACTTGTTGTCGACAAACCGAGATCGAGTTCATCATCGTACCGATCCCAATTAGACGGTAGAGCAGATTGAACCGGACTCTTTGCTTGGTTTACTTGCGGCTTCTCTGGAGCTTTCGGCTTATGAAGCGGATGTGATTTCTTGGTGTGGTGTTGACTGTGAGCTCTCTTCGACTTCGCCAGAGATTTTGTGTCCATTGCAGAACAATCTTTTTAAACAAATAAAAATCAAAACAAGTATTACAGATTGCAGATCGTGTGGTCGAACCAAAAATCTAAACATTCTAATCTAATAAAGAGAGTTTCAATTGTATTTTAATTATTGAGATTGATATAAGATAACTTTAGAAACAAAACAAAAAACGTACTGGAGAAGATCGATGATAAGCTTGCCTGAGAGGACTTCCTATGCAGCGCTGAGGGATGACGAAGCGAGATTCGATGGAACACGACGACACCGTGTGTGTGTGTGACAAACTATATTGGGCTTTGAAGCCCTTTTTAAAACCCGCATATATGGCATGATAACCCAATTTTGCATTAGCTGGTATTCGAAAATTTGAAGATAAACTGATAAAAAATATTATAATTACTACTTTCAACAATATTTTCAGTTAAAAATATATTTATATTTGGTTTACATTTTAGTGATTATTATTTAGGATTTAGTGTTAAAGAAACGAAGTTGAGTTTATAAATATTTTAAAAAATCAATTTAGTCTATTTTTATCATATATTTAGAATATTTTTGAAAATAAACATTTATTAATGGTAAATTTAAAAAGTGGTATTAAACTTGTGGTAAAATTGAATTTTCTCAAATTTGAACTGATTTTTTTTGTTTTTTTTCCACATTTTATGATTCTATTTCATTTATCTTTTTAGGTTTAAGTCAGTTATAATTTAATTTTGAATAATTTAAAAACTCAGTTGATTGGAATATTTCAATTAAATAAGATATTTATCTATACCAATAAAATGGCCTACGCTCATGGTGTTTACTTTCTAAGTGATTAAGTTGTTTAAACTATAGTTTATCAAGTTTTTTTTTTTTTAGTTTATCAAGTTTTGTGTGTGCGGAAAGAATAGATTTAAGAAATCTCCAATTTCACTCCACAATTTACTACAAAATAGAATGAAAAATAGAATAATGAACAAACAAAAAAGTCATTAGTCTGTAGGGTTGGATATACTCTTATATTAGCCTACGACTTTGAGTTATGGCTCCATCAAAAAGAGTGGCTTCTCCATTAATACTTGATCTGCTTTCAATATGGTTACCACATCGACCTATATTAGGCTATTAATCTATCTTGCATGTTCAATTGCTATTAATCTCGATTCCAGAGAGCTTCTCGTCATAAAACGGGTTAACTTATTCCTATGATGAGTTTTTGGACTATCCAAGCTTATTCGTTCTACATATGTAGTAAAACCGATCACCTTCATTCGTTTGGTTACTCCATAATTCTACTTTTTCGTGTTTACTCTAACGTTTATTTTGTTGTTGAATAGAGTAGATTTTAGTTGTTCTTCCGAGCTTCTGATTGCATCCAAGGAAAAGACTCAAATTCGCTGATAAACTAACATGTTTCTTTGTTAATATTGTGCTTCATCACATGATCATAGTTGTTTTTTTTCTACAACGAGCTGATTGATTCATGACTATGCTACTTTGGTTCAGATAGTCTCATGATATCGAGAAGCTGTCGGAGGAAGTTAACCTTTTCAACAACATTAACCTATCTATTAATAAGCTGTAACAGTATAGATTTAAATCTAAAAGTTCATAAAATCCACAACGAAGATACAAACCAACAGTATTTTATTTATTACATTTAATTTAATCCGATACGTCTTCACTAAAAGATGAATAAACCTTGGGGGAGTATAGCCAAAGACTTTAAAATTAAAGCATATATAGGGTAAGGAGGACGTGGATAAAAGCTTTACTCATGGGTTTGTTTTTTGGTAGATGCTCAGATCCACATGTGATTCATCGTAACGTTGGGTGAGGTACGTCGAGCATTTGATAGCTGGATATCTATTCATTATACACAATCGTTATTGTTTTTTAAAAGCATTTGTACTCGTCCATGTAATGAGAGATGCTAATAGAAAGCTTACTTGGGAGGGTTGTTTTGGACTGGCATGTAGGTAGACATTCAACCATACAGTCGTGGCTTGGTTTCACGAAGAATGGAATCTGCCATGAGAAACAAAAAATGCATTTTCTGTGTTATAATAATTTACCGAACACGTTAAAACATGAATCATCCTTTATGATAATTTGAATTATGAAAAGAGGAATACCTAAATTTTTTTTTGTCGTTCTTTAGTAAAAAATAAATGATCAAAATAGATTTTATTATAAAGCGTAAATATATATTTATACTTTTTCGATTAACTAATTTAGACATAGTATTTAGAATTATAGAATAGAGTTTTGGAACTGATGTTTAAAATTTAAAAATAAAAAAAAAATGTTAAAATTTTGAAAATAAAAAAAAATATTTTAGTCTTTTTTTTTGAAGTCTACTTTTTGTGATAAAACTTTTAAAAATATATTTTAGAGATTTCTCCTTATGAAAATCACTAGATTTATTAATAAATATTTCAAGCTACACAAAATTTCTCCCAAAAAAAACACTCAATTTCAAAGTAGGCAAATGGGTCTTGGTTAGAGACTTACGGAATATCTATCCTGGCCATTCCCAAGAACACGATGCAGTGTAGATCTGCATGTTAAAGTATTGTAATTGCAAAAATCAAAATGCAAAGGATGTATAAGCAAGACACTCAAACAAAAACATAAATTACTTAAACAGGCCGTTGCTCCAACGCTCCAGCAAATCACCAAGATTCACTATAAATGCTCTGTCGATGTAAACAAACCATATAAAATCAAAACTTTTTTTATGGGGTGTAGCTAGTGAGTGTCGTATTTAAAATGGATTATGGACCCAAAAGTGAAATAAGTTTTCGGTTAAAGTACCCTTTAATCGATGGTACATATTCCCATTTGCGAGGCTTCACGTCCTTATCCTTGCATATCTGCTCTCAGACAGTAGCAACTTCTCATAACTAAACCCAGGTCGTCATATCAAATGGCTATTTAACTAGCAATAAACAATGCTATTACCTGTAGCCCCATTACACCATCGGTTGCTAAGAGCGTCATCATGCCGAAGTCTGAATGTGCTCCACATGCATATATTCCTTTGGATGGATCAGACTTCCCTAAAAATATGAGAATTAATACAATTTTTTTTTTGGTAACTGATGTTTTGTGTGTTTTAGTGTTTACATGGGTTTAGTCAAAATTTCTAAACCCTTAACCAAATGAATCACAAGAAACCTTAATTGAACAGCTTGATTAAACCGGACAGATCCGGAACAAACCGAAAACTCTAGTTAAACCGACGCACTAAAGACATCCAAAACGTAGCCGCTAGAAACTCCCTGACCAACCAACAAGATCTTACGGAACATGATGCGCCCTTGTGTAGCGAACCAGACAAAACAAACATGTATGACTTGATCAGGGGAAGCAGTAATGATATATGTTTATTGTTTGACTCATATATTACAAACCAAGAGGCTTCTACGCATTAAATCACTTGGATAATGTGCTCAACTCAATTACGGAGCTCCTCGAAGAAGAATCAGATCAAAAGGAGTTCAGATGTGGGAGTTATGCCATTTACAAATCATGAGATCTTCGGTTCTCGCGAATTCAGACATGTGCGCATTCAATGAAGGGTCTTCCTTGACCAATCTTCTGCAAAATCGCCATCATTTACCATTCTTCATCAGATTCCACACCTTTGACTCATTTATCATGTTCTATTCAAAGATTTCTTTTTCTATGCATTGTTTTTATACAAAGATATTTATTATCTTTTATCCTTTCATTTCATTGTAATCCTATAAATATAAACTAAATTCATTCAATAAAATCAGTCAAAGTTTGAGTTTATTTTTGTTTATTCTTTTCTCTGAGAGAGAGAGAAAGTTCTTTTGCTAGTTCATTGGTGTAAACCGCCTTGTTGATTTGGTGGTCAGCCAATTTATCTTTGTGTGTTGTTTGGTGGTTAGCCAACGCACTACATCCGTTCTTAGATCGTGGGTATATCAGGAGCCATTCCGCATCTCTTGACGATCCCTTCAATCCATTTCAGTTCGATAAGTGCCATTTGCCTTCTCGGATCATATTAAACACCTAACTAAAGTGATCTTTCCGATTTAGGGCGTATTAGAACATAAAACCACCGACTCGGGATGCCCTAGTCAACAACGGCACAGAAGACCGCCAAGAAGACCTTACGGGACAGGAACCTCCGCATCGGACAAGAAACCGCCAGAAAAAGAAGCATAATATCAGACCTCTGCAAAGCTGCAAGAGAGAAACACCATAAAGCCCACCCGCTAAAGTTGCAAAACCAAGAGCCGTCTGACATCCTCCATTGCTACACGTCACCACATGATGGGTCATCTGAATCACTAGCTAAAGGACTCGTCATGGATGAAGCACTGACTTAGGCACCATCTATGATCCTCTCACATTTGAAAAAGGGTAAATTGATGGAGAGGGGCGTTAAAACTAAAGTTTGCTTAGAAAGAGAGAAGAGAGAGAATGCAACGATTGAATTTGTTTAATATAATTATTAGCTGCACATAATAATATTATTATTCTTATTATTATTATTATGAGAAATCGTTGCTTATATTATCAATGATGCAAAGTTAATGAAATTAACAAAATAAATCACCTTCATAGTGAAGCAGCCGCATAACTGCAATGGGATTTCCAAGCATCTCTGGCGTATCAAAGTAATCCACATCCAAGTCGAGCGCCATTGCCAAGATTCTCGAAATAGATTTACAAACTTTCCTAAACCATGTAGAAATAGTCTTATACTGTGAATCATTTTTCTTTGTTTGGGGTGGCTTACATTATAAATGTAAGAGACAAACATACATCACTTAGTTCATGACAATTGATTTTAAAATGGACTGAATGAGAGTAACAATTATAAATCTTATACCAAAGTATATTTTTATCATATGCCTAAGCCAGCTTTAAACCTTGTACACACCATGTAGGTATCCTTATATGAAAATGAGACTTACAATGCCTCTTGATGATATTTCTCCATGGTCTCCCGCCAGCCAGGCAGAACATCTACCATATCAACGTCAAATTTAGTCAGAAGAAGAAAAAAAAAATAGTCAGCAAACAAAAGAGTTTGATAGAACATGGAGCTAACCAGGGTCAGGCCAAGTGTTTGGGCTATAGAATGGCTTATCCTCATTTGGATCATCTTTGGGACCTTCGATTCCAATGAAAAAACATTCTTTGTAATCCCCTGAAACCCATTTTCTACGTTATACAAACAAGGTTTAATACAACAACACTGCTTAATTACGCAAAGGTAATTGTTCAACTAACCGTTGACTTGATTCTCAGGATCTAAGATTTGATCAAGGACAGGTGAATATCCCCGGTTCTTTTTATTTCTCAAGACTTTCATCTTCTCCTCCAAAGGAAGAGCAAAGAAGTTTTTACTCTGCTCGAAAGCCTTCTCTTCCAACTCTTCACCTAAACCATGGTTTATGACATAGAAAAATCCACTCTCCAAGCATGCCTGGAACAAGAATCACCCATAGCAGGAGTTATAATGGTCACATCCTAATCATATTCAAGGAAAAATAAATGGAGACAGACCTGCTTGAGCAAAACAGCTGATTGTTGAAGATCAGGGTTGGCGAGATCTATGCAAGTAAGGGCTGAAACTTTGATGGTCGAAGCCTCCTCCTGAGCTGTGTTCTCCATCTCTCTCTCTTTGTTGTCTCTTTTAAGAATAGGAAGGAGAATGGCTTTTTCGTTTTGTTTTGTTTTGTTTTTTTTTTTTTTTTGTTAACCAGGAGGTGTCCGGGCCTTCGGCCCAAATAATCCCCCCCAGGCCTGGGACCGACCGGCGCTAATACCGTTTCTGGCGTAAAGCATCCCTCCCACGGTGGGTCGAACCCAGGAGCGCAACAGCACCAACGCCTGCGATTAAACCAACTGGGCTGCCACATCCGTGATAAAATTTTGGGGCCTAGACGAATGTTTCATTTGACTATGTCTATTGATCCAACGGATTGAAATAGACTAGATAGTAGATGATGATACATACTGCTTAAAGAGTAACACAATATCCTCCAATAACAACGCTTTTTCGTTTTGTTGGTACTATGTATAATGAAAGAACTTACATAGAAGTATAAGTATGAATTTAATAAGTTATCTCTAAATTAAATCAAGTGACTTAAACTTAGCACGAACAAACCAACAACAACCTAAGTTGCACACCAACCCCTACCATTGGAATATCATATTAATAAGCATATTTGATAAATATATATTTCTAATGTAAAACATGACTGAAACATATCATGTGCACAGCGCGCAGACCGATCACTAATTTATATATGTAGTTGAATACATTAGAATTCCGCTTAAGACTTGAATTGGTATCTCAAATACTCTCTTCTTAAATTAGAATTTTTGTGATGTATTTTAAATAAAAATGATAAATTGAGGGTTAATGGCGAGTTAAGAGCATGTTTATTGAGGGATGTTAGTGGGTCTCTTAAGGTGTGGAACCCACTAAATCCCCCAAAAACCATCCCTTAGAGCATGTTCAACCCATATACCCATTAAGGGACTCTTAACTCTTTTTTAATTATAATTATGAGCTAAGAGACCTAGTTAAGAGACAGCACCATTTAATATGTTGCAATGGTAGTCTCTTAATTATGGGTTCTTAGAAATTAAAAAAAAAATTAAAAAAAAAAATTATTTTTTAAACAAAACATGGTAAAAGATTACATCTTAAACATTGATTTTTTAAAAACCAAAAACAAAGATTAGTTAAGATACGAGAATAATTTGCGAAAAGCTTTTCAACTCAGTTGTTGTCTTCAACACGTCCAAATTTACGCCATATGTGTTCCACCAAATCATTTTTCAATAGTTGATGCATTTGTTTATCACGAATTCTTGTTCGAGCACCCATCATGTTGGAGATATTTGAAGGGATATCTGTAGAATACGTGAGATCAACATGTGAAGTTCCGTTGTCTTCTGCTTCTTGGAAATCTGAAACGTCAAATTGAGTGTATCCATCTCGTTCGTCTTCGACTATCATATTATGAAGTATGATACAAGCTCTCATAATCTTTCCGATTTTCACTTTATCCCAAAAAAGTGCTGGATTTTTGACAATGGCAAAGCGAGATTGCAGGACTCCAAAAGCACGCTCGACATCTTTTCGGACAGCTTCTTGACATTGAGCAAATAAAACTGCTTTCGGCCCTTGTGGTAATGATATTGATTGGATAAAAGTTGCCCATTTCGGATAAATACCATCGGTGAGATAGTAAGCCAAATGATACTCTCTTCCGTTAACTGAGTAAGTGACTTGCGGGGCTTGACCATTAATTATGTCATCAAAAACAGGTGAGCGATCAAGAACATTAATATCATTTAAGGTACCTGGAGGTCCAAAGAAAGCATGCCATATCCAAAGATCATATGAAGCAACCGCCTCTAAAACGATTGTTGGTTTACCTGAACCCCGAGTATATTGCCCTTTCCAAGCTGTGGGACAATTCTTCCACTCCCAATGCATACAATCGATGCTTCCTATCATCCCGGGAAATCCACGATGTTCACCAACATCAAGTAGACGTTGAAGATCAGCAGCTGTTGGTCTTCTCAGGTACTCTTCCCCGAATAAATATATTATTCCGTCCACAAAATGTTCCAAACATGATCGAGTAGTTGTTGCACCGAGTCTGAGGTATTCGTCGACCGCATCAGCCGCACTACCATATGCCAAGACACGAATGGCTGCTGTACACTTTTGAAGTGGAGAGAGACTAGCCCTACCGAGAGCATCACTTTTTTGTTGAAAGAATTGAACTTCATTGGAGAGTCGATGAACAATATGCATGAACAAATGTTTGTTCATTCGAAATCTTCGTCGGAACAGATTTGGAGGATATGTCGGTGTTTCGCTAAAATAATCATTCCATAATCGTAAATTGCCTTCTTCACGATTTCTTTCGATGTAAATTCTTTTTTTCTTTTTTTTTCTCTGATCTTCTTGGTCACCATGATTAATGGAGAAATTCTCGAACGCTTGATCAAAATATTGATCAAAGTATTGATCAAAGTGTTGATCAAAAGTATCATCAAGTGATCCATCAAAGGTGTTATGAGAAGAGGACGCCATTGAGAATATAAACTTGATAGAATAAATTGGTTTTGATCTTTTGTTAAGAAAGATAGAATGAGAGAATGAGTTATTTGTTCTTGGTTTTTAAGAAAGGTAGACTTTGGTTGTTAACAAAGATAGAATTTGGTTGTTAAGAAAGATAGAATGAGAGAATGAGTTATTTGTTCTTGGTTTTTAAGAAAGGTAGACAACATACACTTATATATAGAGTTATGAAAGATAGACAAGATACAAGACTCGTGACACTTGAACAAACAAACCAACAACACTCATGACACTTAAACAAACAAACCAACAAGACTCCAAGACCTAAAACAAACAACACTCGTGACAGAAGACTCCAACAAAGACAGAAGACTCCAACAAAGACTCAATGACCAATAAACTCCGTGACATAACAGTCCAAAAAAGGCAGAAACTCCCTGCTACTTGTACTCCCACGGCTCCACTCCTTCCCCTGCAAGTAAAGGAAACAAATAAACATTAAACAGCTATATAGAAAATCCAAATTCAAATCATTAAACAAATTAAACTTACCGAATCATTAAACACATTACACTTACACTAATTAAACATCAAGTCACTGATGATTTTCTTCTTGAGGGCTTCCTCATAGTCGGCTAGGGGTTCTTTCTTTGTAATAAGAGAGTCAAGTAGACTCATCTTCTGTAACCTTTCCTTTATTACCAAATCCTTCTGTTTAATATCCCACATAGTCTGATATTCATTCACCACATTCTCGTCAACCATAATATGCTTCCCTCGGGCCTTCGATGCCTTAACACCCGCGGGACACTTGGTTTCAGACACTTGGGAGCTTGGTGAATCTCCACTATCTTCACACTTCCTCTTCCTAGTGTTGGGCTCATTTTTGGCAGAAGAAACATCACACCACTTCTGATCGTTTCGCAACTCCTTCCAAGCATGATCCAAAGTGAATTTCTTCTTATAGTTGTTGTAGAATATTTCATGGGCTTTTTTTAGGACATCATTCTCATTGCAACCGCTTGTTTTCTCCCTTGTGGCTGCTTCGTACGCACCACAGAACTTGCAGACCAAGTCATTGATCTTGTGCCAACGCTGCTTACAGTGGCTCCACTCTCTCTGATCGCAGCCAGCAAGCTTTGGACTTGCTGCAACATACGCTGCAACTCTCTTCCAGAAAGCACCTGATCGTTGCTCGTTAGAAACAACTGGGTCTTTGCTTGTGTTCAGCCAGGCACTGATCAGCACAGTATCATCCGTGGGAGTCCACTTCCTTCGTTCCCGACGCTCAGCAACCTCCTCCGTGCCTAGTTCGACACCATCTTCATAGTTACCAAAAGAGATACTATGTTGACTACTGAGTAGATCAACAAAGTTTGTTCTCTGCGTAAATGGATTGGAATCCATCTCCGAGAGAGAGAAGAGAAGAGAAAGAGTTAGAATGTGAGAGGAGAAGAACACGTTTGAGAGAAGAGAAGAGAAGAGAAAGAGTGAGAATGTGAGAGGAGAAGAACACGTTTGAGAGGAGAAGAGAAGGACTTGTTTTTTTATAGAGTCAAGAGGCTTCACTGCATTAAACACAACCAACCATATAGACTTGACAATTATCTGTAACATTCATCACGCAAACCTAACACTAACAATTATCTACCTAACCATTAATTACTATCTACCACTAACCATCACATTAACTAACTACCATTCCAATAACTATGTTCCATTACATTAATCTAGTCAAGATCAAAACCTAACACTAACAAGAAGGTTAAGAAGACAGAAGGCTAACCTTGATCCTCTAAAACTAACCATCACGTTAACTAAGTTTCATTCCAATAACTATGTTCCATTCCATTAATCTAGTCAAGCCACATTAACTATGTTCCATCCTCTAAAACTAACCATCACATTAACTAAGGTTAAGAAGACAGAACGCTAACCTTTTCATTGAGGCAAGCCACCGAGAGAGATGTCTGTCGCCGCCGAGGAACTCCACCGAGAGACAACATTGAACATACATACAAATCAAAATAGATGCAAAATTTAGAACAAGAACAAGTAGAATGAATAATTGAATAGGCCAAAATTCCCTTTACCTTTTGATCCGAGGAGATCCACCGTGAGAGAGCCACCGTGACAGAGCCACCGTGAGAGACCAACCGTGACAGAGCCACCGAGAGAGACCCACAGAGAGAGAGCCACCGTGACAGACCCACAAAGAGAGAGCCACAAAGAGAGAACCACCGAGAGAGACCCACAAAGAACAAACCAAAGATGCGATCAGAACTTCAAGACATGCATGACTGAACAAGAACAAGCAGAATAAAAAGAAATGCATAATTAAATAGGCCAAAATTCGTTTACCTTTTGATCCGAGGAGATCCACCGAGAGAGAGCCGTCGTGAGAGAGCCACCGTGAGAGAGCCACCGTGAGAGAGCCACCGTGAGAGAGCCACCGTGAGAGAGCCACCGTGATAGAGTCACCGTGAGAGAGCCGCCGTGAAAGAGCCGCCGTGAAAGAGCCACCGTGAGAGAGCCACCGAGAAAGAACAAATCAAAAATGCGATTAAAACATGAAGGCATGCATGATTGAAGCCTAATCAAAGACATGCATGATTTAAGAATAGAAGAACACAACATTACCTTCGATTCGAGGAGAGACAGAGAGAGAGCTAGAGGACCGTTGCCGTCGAAGAGAGCCACGGTGAGAGAGAGAATCACCAATATCCTTCGCCGACGACATCCAGAGAGAAAGACGGAGCTGTTTCGTCGACGACCCAAGAAGAGAACCAGTCGCCGTTTCAATCGCCCGGAGAGAAAGAGATCGAGATCGAGAGAGAGGGAGAGAGAGAGATGAGTGAAAGAACGAAGAAGAAAATAGGCACGGTCCTCTCGTGAGCCAACACGTGTACACGAAGAGACGACTCTTCGTTCGCCTAAATAAGACACGCTTCTTGCTTAATTACGGCTTTTTAATTTTTTTTAAATCTTAAATTACATTAAGACACCCATTAAGACACGGCGTTGAACATGCTCTTAAATCCCTTAACTAAGAGACCCTCTCCTTGGTTCTTGCACTATTCGCGGGCCCCACTGACACGTGGCGGCCCGCGATTGGTGCTTTTAATTTTTTTTTCAAAAAAAAAAAGAAAAAAAAAACAAGGACCCCATTAGGGGTCCTTGCAATAAACTTGCTCTAAGGGCATCATTATCCCTAGAACCCCTAATAGGAGTTTTTAAATTTTTTTTTTTGCTTTTTTTGCTGATTAAAAAAAAAGAAAAAGAAAATTAAAAAACGAACCAATCGCGGGCCGCCACGTGTTAGTGGGGTCTGCAAACAGTGTAAAAAACTCTCTAAAACCGATTCTTATTTAGTAGTTTTTAGAAGCGGTTCTTGCACTGTTCATGGACCCCACTGACGCAAACAGTGCAAGAAACCCTCCTAAGAATCCCGGATAATCATGCTCTAAGGGTTTACGATATGAGAGAGCATCAGTGGACGATATGAGAGAGCATCAGTGGAGCAACTTCTAAAAGAAGAAGAGTAACTTCAGCGAAAGGCGGAGCACTGGAGGAGTAACTTAAGTCAAGCGGAACCGCCGCGGAGCAGCACCCTGGCTGCCATCGAAATAAAAAATCAGATGTTAGAACCAGAAGCATAGAGGGTAATAATATAATATTTGAGATATTCAAAGGTTATATTATTTTGTTTGTATAAGAAAACAATGTATCTTCACTAGCACAAGTGTTTAAAAAGGTTATGGTAGTTGTTTGCGTACTCGTGTTTGACCATGTTCACTTCTTTTTGAAAATTTTCTTTTTTGAAGCCACGTCGTTTAATTTAAAGAAATTCAACTTATCACTAAACCATTTTATTTCATTCCTCCAAATGTGTCTTACTATGTAAAACATAACTTGTAAAGTCCTCTAGGTGTAATGCTCTCAATCTTTTTTATTGTCCAAAAGATATGTGTGTAGTGGGGAGAGGGGTGATATACGTAAGGAACTTTTTAAGCCCATAATAAAGCCCATTAAGGAACACACAAACCCCTAGCTTCCAAGGAAAGTACTCGACGGGTGGGAGAAAGAAAGGGGAAGAAGAGAAATGAAATTCACAGACTCTCCGGTGATCGAGCTAACGGTGAACGGCACGCAGCTCTCAATCCAGCAAGACAACGCCACGATGCACGTCGGAACCTCCGTATGGCCTTGCTCTCTGGTCCTCTCGAAGTTCGCCGAGCGCTGGTCCACTTTGGACTCATCCTCATCGTCTCCAAATCCATACGCCGAACTCCTCGATTTCCGCCGCCGTCGCGCCGTCGAGCTAGGCACCGGATGCGGAGTCGCCGGTATGGCGTTTCACCTACTAGGCCTAACGGAGATCGTGCTCACCGACATGGTTCAGGTCATGCCGGCGCTCAAACACAACCTGAAACGCAACAAGGCGGCGCTCGGAAAATACCTAAAGACCTCGATCGTGTGCTGGAACAATCGGGATCAGATCTCGGCGTTGAATCCGCCGTTCGATCTGGTGATCGCGGCGGATGTAGTGTACATCGAGGAATCGGTGGGGCATCTAGTGACGGCGATGGAGTCGTTGATGAAGGATGACGGCGCTGTGCTGCTTGGTTATCAGGTTAGGTCTCCGGAAGCTGATAAGCTGTTCTGGGAGCTGTGCGACGTCGTTTTTGAGATCGAGAAGGTTCCTCATGAGCATCTTCATCCTGAATACGCATACGAGGAAGCTGACGTGTACGTCTTTAGAAAGAAGGCGAAGAAGATTCAGAGTGAATCAGAAGAAGAGTGAAACCATTTTCGTATCTTTAGAGATTTGGATGTAACTTTTCTTTTTATTTATTTATTGCCATGGATTTTGAATTAGCTCAATATGGACCCAAATTGGCCGATGTGCGTTAGAGTGATCATTGTGGATGATGGCACGATGCACGGTAGTGGTTGGACACATCAGAAGAAGCAATCGTGACCAGTGTTCTGAACTTACTCAAGAAAGTTCACAGTGGATTCTTCTTGTTTTTTTTTGGTCAAGAAAGATCAGTTAAGAGTCTGAAAGCATATTAAGATAAGTTTTTAAACTAATAATGAATACTAGTTGAAAGCATATTAAGATTTCACATTTTCTTTAAAAATTAAAGGACATGTAAATTAAGTGTGGTAGAAAAGATTAGATTTTCTTAAATTAAGGTATTTTAACCGATCGCCCTATTGGAACCTGATAGCTTGAGGAGTTATATTTGCATCTAAGAGCATGATTAATTAAAGGTGTTTAGGAGGGAGTGTTTAACAAAAAAAATTAAAAAATTAAGTGGATCTCATAAAAAACTTAAACACCAATTTTAAAATACCAAAATAAACACCGAATTTCTCTGGTTGCTTACACTGTTTATAGTTCCCACTAACACATAGCGATATGCGATTAATTGATTTTTTTTAGTCAGAAAAAATAAAAAATAAATAAGAACTCCTAAGGCTATGATTAACCCGGGTCTCTTAAGGTAGAGTTCTTAACGTAAAATTTATCTTCTTTTTTTTTTTTTTTTTTTATATTTTTCCCGCTAAGAGACATCTCTTATGGTTCTTATTTAAGAGACGATTCTTAGGTTTTCTTAGTTAAAAGCTAAGAAACGTCTCTTAAAAAAGCTAAGAACCCACCTTAAGAGACCCCGGTTAATCATGCTCTAACGAATTTATGTTAATCATGCTCTAACGTCTTAGTTAAAATTACAATTAAAGCCACTAACATACTTATAATTACAATTACACCAAAACACATTCAATTTCTCAATTCAATAACCCTCCCTTAAAAGGCGAGGCACGACGCCAGCTCCTGAATTTCGTCTCGTCGGCGATGACGACGTTGGCTCAGTCTCACCGGTTCTCCACATCTCTTAACCCCATTAACATAAGCTTACTTTCGAAACAACTCATTCAGCTCGGACGTTCCGACACCTTTTCAGAGATCAGTCATCAGAGAGAACTCCAAGTGTCATCACTCACCTCGAAGCTCGATAACTCCACATGTCTTGACCAAATCAAACAACTCCACGGCCACGTTATCCGACAAGGACTCGACCAAAGCTGCTACATCATCACCAAGCTAATCCGCACGCTCACCAAGCTCGGCGTTCCCATGGATCCCTACCCTCGCCGCGTCATGGAGCTTGTTCAGTTCCGTAACCCGTTCCTATGGACGGCAGTGATTCGTGGTTACGCGGTTCAAGGAAACCTGTCGGAAGCAGTTTCGATGTATGGATGTATGAGGAAAGAAGGGATCACTCCTGTTTCTTTCACTTTCTCGGCTCTTTTGAAAGCTTGCGGTTCGGTCGGAGATTTGAGTTTGGGTCGGCAGTTTCACGCGCAGACGTTTCGGCTCAGTGGGTTTTGTTCTGTGTACGTTGGCAATACCATGATAGATATGTATGTGAAATGCGAGTCTATGGACTGTGCACGTAAGGTGTTCGATGAAATGCCTGAACGAGATGTGATATCGTGGACAGAGCTTATAGCAGCGTATGCGAAAGCTGGGGATATGGAGTCTGCAGCTGAGCTATTTGAAAACTTGCCTACGAAGGACATGGTGGCGTGGACCGCTATGGTTACTGGGTTTGTGCAGAATGCTAAACCTCAGGAAGCTTTAGAGTACTTCAATAGAATGGAGAAGTCAGGAGTTTTGCCTGATGAAGTCACTGTCGCTGGGTTCATATCGGCTTGTGCACAGCTTGGAGCAAGCAAGTACGCGGACCGGGCTGTTGAAATCGCTCTGAAGTTCGGGTATTCTCCTAGTCATCACGTTGTTATCGGGTCTGCGTTGATAGACATGTACTCAAAATGCGGAAATGTTGAAGAGGCAGTAAAGGTGTTTGAGTCAATGAACAACAAAAACGTTTTCTCTTACAGTTCGATGATCCTTGGTCTCGCTATGCACGGGCGTGCTCGAGAGGCTTTAGATCTGTTCCATTACATGGTAACACAGACCACAATAAAACCAAACACTGTTACTTTTGTTGGTGTGCTTACGGCTTGTAGCCACGCGGGACTTGTAGACCAAGGACGTCAAATATTCGCGTCTATGCATCAAACATTCAGCGTTGAACCAACACGTGAGCACTATACATGTATGGTCGATCTTCTAGGCCGGACAGGAAGGTTGCAAGAAGCCCTTGAAGTGATTAAAACAATGTCTGTGGAGCCACACGGAGGTGTGTGGGGTGCATTGCTCGGTGCCTGCAAGATCCACAAGGATCCAGACGTTGCAGAGATTGCTGCAAAGCATTTGTTTGAATTGGAACCAGATGTTATCGGTAACTATATCTTGCTCTGTAATGTCTACGCTTCGGCTGGAGACTGGGACGGTGTTTTAAGAGTGCGGAAACTGATTAAAGAAAAGGGTTTGAAGAAGACACCAGCGGTTAGTTGGGTTGTGGATGACAAAGGCCAGATGCACAAGTTTTTCCCGGGAAACATGAACCATCCAATGTCGAATAAGATTGAAGACACGTTAGAAGAGCTTGTACAGAGATTAACTGTGTTAGGTTATCAACCAGATTTAAGCTCTGTACCGTACAATGCGAGTGACGATGAGAAGAGGTTGATACTGATTAGGCACACCGAGAAGCTGGCGTTAGCCTTCTCCTTGCTCACTACGAGCAGAGATTGTGCGATAAAGATAATGAAGAATCTGAGGATGTGCCAAGATTGTCACACGTTTATGCGTTTGGCGTCAGAGGTTACAGGGAGGGTGATTATAATGAGGGATAACATGAGATTCCACCACTTTAAGAGTGGAGGTTGTTCCTGTGGCGATTTTTGGTGAGAGTCGAGGTTATACAGACCCAATTCGATCTCTGAGCAGATTTTCTTGTGAATCAAGAAAAGTGATCTGCAAAAACATGCGGTGAACACTTCGAAATCAAAGAGATCCGTCGAAGAACGTGAAAACATCTCGTGGAAGACTTGAGACATGAGAGCCTAGTTTACAGTGTCTAGTGCTGTTGCAATGATGCACAAGATGATGTTGTTTTATGTGCGTTCCCTGACCATATGTAGTTTCTTCTTTGCAAAGATAAGATTATAAGTTTAGCCAAAACAGAAACAATAAGATTATAAAATGTTTCTCCTTCTTCTTGCAAAATGGATCTTATTTTATTGATTTTATTTAGCATGTCTGCGAGGGAAAAAAACAAATACAATTCCACTGCAACAGTATATGAAGAACACAAATGGTAACACAACTCAGGTGCTACAATCTCGATCTACGTATAAACCTCTTCCCTGGTCTCCTCTTAGACCGCCCTGTTTCAGACAATTTCACATCCCAATCCTCAACGTTCTTGGGGATATAAACATCAAACAAGATTTGGCCAAGAACACCATTGGGCTTAACAGCATCATCTTCGTTTTGAGGACTGGACAAACGAATCAAATCTTGTTTATGTTCATCTTGTACAGACCCACCGTTGCCCACATAGTAACCTACAGTGCTAGGCACGAAGAAATGATCCGTTGTGACAAGTGGAGTTCCGTTGAAGCTTCGGTTAAGACCAGAGGTTGAAGTCCCAGAGCTTTGAGTTATCTCATCATCACATTGAGTTTCTTCTTTCACTGCTTCTCTGTCAAGACTTCTTGTCTTCTGCAAATAAACCGACGCAGCTTTTGACAAGAAGTCAGATACAGCTGCTTTATAGTCGACTTGGTTATACCGGTAGTGACCTGTAAAACAAAATGTAAGTTAAAGAATCTGATAATATCATAAAGTTCTAGTAAGACACTAACCAACGTGAGGAGAATCATTCCATTTAACGAGTTTTACATTCCCTCCTAGCTCTTGGAGACGTGTGGAGAAATTGTGTATAGTTTGATAAGGAGCAAGGTCATCGTTTACAGAGCATAGAATGAGATAAGGAACTCTCATTGTCTGCAACATTATTCAAGAATGCAAAAATGAGAAAAAGATGTAAAACCGAGATCAAAATCTGAGACATGTAGAATAAACAAAGGCTTCTTACTATAGTAGAGTAAAGAGTCTGCCAGAACTCTGCTCTCTGTGATTCAAACCTGTTGAGGAAAACATAGTCAAGAGTCGAAGCAATACCGTTCGCTGCCCAAACAAATGGTTTAGGTGGGTTAGACATTCTGAGCGTAGTTGGATGAACTGCTAATCTAGCTCCCAAGTCGCTGGTAAAATCCACAGGAGATGAGTCATAGATAAACCCTGAGATGCAGTTTCTAACCAACCTACAATCATCCTGATTGAGTCCTGTGTCACATATCCCTTCAAGTATCTGCATAGATTCATACAAAAAGTAAGCTCAACTCTTTTCACATCATCAAATATTCAGTAACAATGGTGATAAAAACACTTACTTGAAGAACCTTATACATACAAGCATTAGGACCACCTGAGAAAGAAGCAAACACTAGAGGAACTGGCTTTTCCTTGAGCTCCTACAAGTTCTCAATCCAAAACACTTTTTAACATATATTATTAATGTTATCTACTTATGTCTAACAGATTAAATCTATCGGGATTCGAGTATTTAAAACAAAAAAATAAAAAGAATCAAAAATGTAAAAAGACAGAACATGATCACCTTTACAAGTTCAGACACGAGATCAGAAGCTAGATCCGCAGCTTTGTCCGGTAAGAACCTAAGAAAATCCAAACAATTTTTTTAAATGAATAATGAAATTAGAGAAATCGAGAAAGAGAGAGAAGAGAACAAACATGTTGAGAAACTGAGAATGGCAAACGAGAGAGTCCCAAAGAAGAGAAGAGTAGAGATCGAGATGGTTCTTGAGATTGCGTTCTTCGCTAGACATCCAAGCGAACACCACAACGATCGCTTCGCTTCTTCCTCCACCTCCTAGGTTGTTCCTCTTTCGCCAATAGTACTTTCCTCCATATCCCCACATCTTCTTTATCTGATTAGGGTTTCCTCCTTTGTCAATTGGCTTTGAACATAATGAGAGGAGGGCACAAGGCTCGAGCAGAGATAGACGTAAAGAAGATAGAACGAACAGATCACCTTGGCTTATCTCATGCCTTTATTAAAAATTAATATTTATTTACGTTTTAGAAATTAATAAAGTGGAATATGTAAGGTAGACCTAAAATTATTTAATATTGAAAAAACGAAAAAAAATATCATGTATGCATAAACAATCTTTCAATTTAGGTTAGGTTCGTTTTTGTATTTGATGCAACATATTGTTAATTATTTGATGCAAATATTGTTAATTATAATTAATACTTGCATTCAAATGCAATAACTAGATATTAAATTGGTCGTTTTCTGATTTTATAGTAGTATTTAAATAGAAAAAGTTAAAAAGATTAAAAAGAACATGATTTATATTCTTAATAATAAACTAACTATAATATTTAAATAAATATATCTCAAATTATTTTTTTATTTTTGATGGAAAATGATTTTGAGATTTTTGCAATAATTTTACGGTTACGAAATGTTCGCACCTCTTCGGTCACAACATCTTCGCACATCTTCGGTCACAACATCTTCGGTCACGATATGTTTACACTCTTTTGGTCACAACCCATTCACACCTCTTCAAATACAATACGTTCGCACCTCTTCAATTTTAATTCATTTGTACATTTTTAGTCATGACACATTTGTATCTTTTGGGTTACGACATGGTCGTATCTCATTCATGATACATCATTCATAAATTACAAGAAGCATGTGAAAGAGTGTATTGTTTAAAAATTAACAACGCATGTGAAATGATATATTGTTCTACAATTTAAAGAGACATATGAAAGAATACGTTGTTTTAAGCTTAAAGAAAAACATTATGAAAATGTATGTTTGTGATTCTAAAAAGAATGTGTTATTTGAAAATAAATTTATTCAATAAATATGTACATTAATTACTCTAAATGAGATGTATCCTTTGGAAAGAAAACATTTTAGGAAAGGGTTGCCACACTATTTTATTTGATGACCTAAGGAAAATAATTTTATATATATATATATATATATATATCTATTTAGAGCAAAACAATTTTGTATCTCTTCAATTTTTCAAATAATAAAGGTGTTATGAAAATGTGTGCTTGTTTATCATATCCTCAAAACAATAAAAGAAATTATGAAAATGTGTATTTGTTTATCAAATCCTTAAAACAATAAAAGAAATTATGAAATTATAAAACAATAAAGATATCTATTCTATTAAAACAGGATCATGACCTATTGATGAATATTTGGTCCAACTATTTACTACACATGTATTATACTTTTATATTAATAACATTAGGTCTTTATATTATTGGTATATAATGATTAAACATAAATATAATTATAAAAAAGTATAAATATAAAATTAAAATTTTCAAAAAAAAATAAAACAAAGTATATACCCGCCCTTTCAGAATCTAGTGTATTGTTTAACACAGATATAACTGTTCAAAGAAGACTTACGAATTGTAATTACTTAATGACATCCATATCAAAAATATTTTATGTCCCTTAGATCATAAGCCAAATAAAATTTTGACCACTTCCTATAAAAAAAATATGATGTCACAAGAGAACAAAATCTATTTTATTTTGCTATATAACATCTAAATTCTCCAAACGAAGTTGAGTAGGTAGGCTTCATCCAGACATCCAGCCCTTCAGAAAAATCATAACTAGTTCCAATAGCTTTTTACTGTTACCTTATTTTCAAAACCTTATTAGGCCGTATATATATTCTATATCAGTCTAGATGTGTACCTCCATCCTAAAATCAGTGAAGGTACTATTCGATCGAAATTATTGAATATTTATTTGCGTAAATGGGAAATGGACCACAAAAGAAGAATTTGTGATACCAAGGTACATAACATATATATGAATGAAAAACGGGAAAAGGGTATATAGTTAGGTTAAACTAATTAAAATTGGTTCTAGGTTAGATAAATGATAAATATCTCAAATAACCATTTTTTAAGTTTTTGTCACAAAAATAGACATTGAGAGAAAAAATGACCAAAATACATCATTTTTAGGGCATGTTTATTGCAAGTCTCTTATCATGGGGTTCTTAGTTTTTTTAAGAGACGTTTATTAACTTTTAACTAAAAAAACTTAAGAATCGTCTTTTAAATAAGAAACCTAAGAGACGTCTCTTAACGGAAAAATTAAAATAAAAAAAAAACGTGAAATTATAAGTTAAGAACCCCGCCTAAGAGACCGTGAATAAACATGGCCTTATTTCCCTTAATTAAGAGACCCATTTACCTTGGTCCTTGCAATATTTGCGGACCCCACTGACACATGGTGTCTCGCGATTAGTGCTTTTAATTTTTTTTTTTTTAAGAAAAAAAAAACAAAAGAAACAAAGACTCCATTAGGGATCCTTGCAATAAACATGCTCTAAGACTTCATGTCAAGGATCCCATATAAGAAAGAATGTGATTTTAGTGTTTACGATGTAGCAAATTAAACAAAATCTCATTCACATCGACTAAAAACTAATGCTGCAAAACCTTTTAACTGTTTACCCTCTTCTCATTGTATTATTCGTCTACCATGTTGCTCTCACCTCAAAGAGTACACTCCATCAGAAAAGTCAAGAAGAAGATGGGAAGTGAAGTACATGCATGATGCAATGCACCAAGAAGAAGTAAACAGTTCGAGGTTCCATGCACCACAATATTTAAAACCAAGCTTTATTAGGGCCCATTTCATGGTGTTATTGGCCCACTGTCCTTTCTTCTACATATAGATGTATAGTTGTATACCTATATATATGTAAATAATTCATGATAGTGAAATATATGTCTCCGAGGAGACATCTAAAGGACTGATCGATCCATCGAGATGAGAATGGGAACTAAGTATTGGTGGGTCATGCGGTCCGCGTGACACCTTCACACCCCGACACTCTTCACTTTTGTATACTTGCTATTATGTTTATCTATTTATGTATATACAATGCACATGATCACACATGTACGTACACATGTATATAAATCATATGTATACGAGTAATGAACATCTCTCTGCATGTACAGCTGTCGTTCAGATAAGTATTTCTCCTAGGAAACAAAGTGCTCTCGGAGTGGGGAATTATATAGTTTTTTTTTCTCTTTTAAATAGTGGTGTCATAAAATTGAAGATTGGAGATTTTTTTTGGTAGCAAATGGTAAAAATAGTATGTTTGCTCCACAATCGACAAACAAGACCTAGTAATAACGTTATCCTCCACTAAATATCAAAACCTAGCAATAAGGTTATCCTCCACTAATATAGTCGACCAATGTTAAATCACAATGCTAACGATTCACTTGCTTACTAGCACAATTACAAAAAAAAGGGAAATGTATAAATATTTTGTATATCACACTAATGAAAAGAAATAAAAAGAAATAGACAAATAATTACAACATGTCTTTTTAGACCATCTCCAATATATTTTACTATTTTTACTTTTATAATAATAGTAACTTTAAATATATATGTGTATTATTCGAATGTATTTTTCTAAAATAGTAATCTCTAAATATAAAACAAAAATAATAGAATACTATTTATTCCTCTATAAATAGATTAAAATAGTAATTTCTATTTTAAAAAGAAATAAATATGAAATAAATATTTTTTTCTCTAAATAAGATTTTAAGGTATGTTTTGAGGTTTTAAAGTTAACTTTACTTTTATTGGAAACTAATCAATCAATAAAATTTTACAGTTTTTTTTATAGTTAGTTGAATAATTTTAAAATTATATCTTTAAAAGTAACTTTTAGATAAATATAAATTTTTTAATATTTATGCAATAATCCAAGAAATGGAGGAAGTATTATAAAGACAAATATAAAGAAAAGTTAGAGATGTTCCTAGTAAATAGAATATTTTGAAGTAAACATTGCATAGGAATTTGATCCCAAATATAGTAAATATTACAAGTTCCAAGGGATCAACATCACAATATATAGAAGTTTATGGACCCTTATTTTTAAAAAATACATTGAAACATTTGAAAAAAAATAGAAATTAAAGCACGACGTAGTACAGACTCTTAATTAAAAAAATTGTAGTAAAATATTACAATAAACACTGGCTCACGACGGAGCTCCTATACCATAAATTCCTTAAGCATCTCCGATCATGTTCACATTGATCATGTCAAAAGATCATTCACCCATCCGAGATCAAGATCACCACTACAACCCACCTCTAAACAATTCTTATCCCTACCTTCCGCTTCAGCAGTTGCAGCCACCGTGAAATCTCTTAACCGGCCGCCGCGTGGTTTAAATTCGTCGCTGAAGAAGCTCGGTGGCGGCACCTGACCGTTGAGGTTACTTGAAGTCGAAAAAGCATGCTGGAGGTCTCGGTCTCCGACATCAAGCCACGGCGGAAGACGGTGGTGGTTGCTTACATTCGGTGAGGCAAGCATGGTCGCCCCCGTGGTAACTGGCATGGTGACAGGAGAGGAGGAGGAGGAAGCCGTGGCTAGTGCTTCCTTGAGAGTAAAGGAATCTAAAGAATGAATCAGCTCGTTTAGAACTTCCTTGTACGTCACGGCGGAGTGACGGCGGCTCATCCGTGAAAACACGGCAGATTTATTAGCCGGTGGAGATGACGTCGGTGGTGATCGTGAGAATTCCAAGAGTGTGCTCTTAGGAGAATGTAAACAAAACATACAACACCGATTGTTATTCTTATTACTCAACACCGACGCGGGAGATGAAGTTCCCGCTGATCCATCTCCGCCGGGGACGAAATTTTCCGGCGGAGGAAGAACTCTAAGCTGACGTGGAGAGTGAGCAAAGAAACATATATTTCTCTTACAATGCTTACCGTCTTTACAAGCTTCCGTACGGTAACGACTCGGATGGAGCCAACACTCAAAAACGCCGTGCGAAAAGCCGCAAAGATCACCGCGGCTACAATCGCCACCGTGTCGAAACTCGGGACATACTTCGCCTGTGTAATGATACCGGCGAGGGTCACGGCGACGAGCCTTTTCGCCAGGATGAGCGAAAGGACAGTCGGTCCAGTCGTGGCTACGGCTACGCGTGCAACGGCGGATCTTGAATTCGTAAATCCGGAAATGGTCGCCGGAGTAAGGATCGTCGGAGTCAGAGTCGTAGCAACAGTCTTTCTCACGACGGGGACTTGAAGGAGAGTTGGCGGAGGAGAGAAGCTTTCTCGATGGAATATCACTGATGTGGCCTGAATTGTGATGTTCAACGTCCATGTCTATGCGGCCAAAGACGAGAGAGAAAGTTTTGTTGGAAGAGATAAGTGTAAGATAAAAATGATAGATGCTTTATTGTCTATCTATATATATGCGTTAGTGTCTAACATATATACAAGTAAAAATGTTGTTTGATCAAAAAAATATATACAAGTATAAATGTATGTAAAATAAGTACATTTTATAATAGTAGAAGTGTCAAATGAGCTAGTTTGCTAAATTCAATTCAGTTCAGTTCATAGTGAGTTCGGGTATTTCATGAGTTAGCTCATCTCACCTCATTTATTATATGAGTTTCAGTATATAAATTTGAACTCAAATCATTTATATCATGAGTTAAATTAGCTAACTCGTGATCAAATATAAAAATAAATAGTAATAAAATAAATTGTAGAATATAATAATTTTTATAATATAATTAAATATTTAAATATTTACAATCCAAAACTTTAATATTAAATGTGAATAAAACCAAAACCTAATAAAAATTTTATTAAAAGCAAAATCAGTTATTCGAAAATTTATTTCACATAAGAGTTTTGAGATGGTTCATCTTCAAAGTCTTAATCATCTCAAATCATAAAGATATATAATCCGCATGAAAGTATTAGGAATATTGTATTTCACATTGTACTTCTAAAGATATACTCCCTCCGTTTTTTATAATTGACGTTTTAGGGAAATTTTTTTTTTCCAAATTATTTGACGTTTTCAATTTTTTATGTAAAATTTATTAGTAATTAATATTAAATGACCAATGATATTATAGTTTCTATTTTATTATTGGTTGAATTGTGGTTATGTAAACAATTAATAATGTTTTTGTTTAGAAAATAATAAAAAATTAAATGTTTCTTAATCTACGTGTATAATCCTAGAACGTCAAATATAAAAAAACGGAGGAAGTATGATATGAAGATTGATATCAATATTCTTTTATATTTTTATATATTAAATATAAATACGATCAAACTCATGAGTTACCTCATGTTCATTAAATATCGTTTATATAACTCATGATTCAATTTAATCTCGATCACTAAACTCATTTATTAAATGAGTTCAAAAACTAAAGTTTATGCTCATACAAAATGAAGCTGAGCGGAACTAACTTATTTAACTTATGAACTATAACTCATTTTGACACTATATACAGTAAGAACAATTCGGGGTGATCATACTAACCTTTTGTACTCATATATATCAATGCACGTCTCAAATAAGGTCGTAGGTACGTAATAGATTAGTAATTTCATGATCTATATTATAATAATATATGGCTATCACAGCAATCTGTAAGTGAAATATAGATCTATACGTCATGAGTTGAATTTAATCCAAACATGATTTGTCAACCGCGGTGAAACGTGAGATTTGCTTCATTTGATTCTGATAAAGAAACAATCACTAAATAGAGTAAAATGCTTTAATTTTTTTTTATAAAAATCTAAAGTTTAAGCATTTTCTGTTATCAAGTGTTTTAACTTTTTTTGTACAAATGTTTTTTAGGAAATTTGAGTGTATAAAAAAATATTAACTTACTAGATAACCATAATAAAATTTAGGCTATGATATACTATTTATATTATACAATAATTGTCATATTACCTTTTCTTCTTCACACGTACATGTCCACATGAAAACAATTTTTTTTTTTGTTTTTTAATACAATTTTTCCTTTAACTTTAAATGCTTTTACTTTTGTTAAAACAATTATTAAGCTTTATGTTTTATATATTAAAAATATACATTTTTTCTATACATAATATGATTTGAAATTTTCAAAACAAACATATATTTCATCAAATTTTATATAGTATTACATATATTTAATTTTAAATCTATACTATCTTACACATCGAGATAGTATAACTATTTTTTTTCAAATGAGATATAATTTTATTGTGTTTTATTCTATTTAAAAACAGATAATAGAAATGTTATATACAATCTTTCCCTCTCTCACTCTCTCATTGGGAAGAAAAATAAGCTTATTGATGTGGTGCAATTTCGTCTAACGAATTTACTATGGCATTGCTAATAAAACAGTCGTGATGTCTGATACAATTCTTAGTTCTCTTTTAGCAATAGCACTGCTTGGAAAGTATTACATACATATTGCATTCAATTGATATAAATATTTTTTCTTATGTTTAGACGAGTTTATCGGTTGCTAGACCTTTATTGTCTGTAAAATCTGTCAGAAAATGCATTTTGGTTTTAAGAGAAAATAATAGAAGGATCCATGAATTCTAATGATCCCTACAAAACAAAATCGACCTTATGTTCTGGTTGTTCACCCAAATATACAGTGAGTGATGATCACTACAAGTTGTTTAGATTATGAATACAGGTTTTCTTTTATGTCATAATGAATGTTGTTATCTTACCACCATCAACCTTTTGAATGTGAGAAAGATTTTTTTACTAGTGTACTTTCTTGTATGAAAAACCATGCTCGAAAAAGCTGTCATGTGTCATTTTACTTTTTCACATATTTTCATTTCTCTCAATTTTAATCAGTTAACTTTACTTATTGATATTACAATAACAGATTTCGAATGACAACGCATATTTAATTCTGTAAATTCGTTTCTGTTTGTTCTCTTGGTGTCTCCATCCACATCATAATGATTGGACTGAACCCAAAGAGCCCTTTGCTTTAAACAATGCTGAGAGCTCGTCCTATTAAAGAAAAAACTTCTACTGAAATTAGATAAAATTGCAACATATTAAAGTGGTTTGATATTTTACCTTACATTTCAAAAAAAAAAAATTCCTTATAATAACCTGCTCCATAAATACTAAAAGTATCGTCTACAATGAGTAAGCAACAAGAAAAAGACTGTCACAAATGTAAAAATCCATAGACTTTAACTACTTAAACCAATAAAAAAACAACTGAGATATAAAGTCTAGCAAACACAAGCCCCTGATCCATCTTTATATATACGTTGTTGTTTGCAGCAGCAGCACGTCCTTCAGGCTCCAAGTTTCTTCACTCGGATTGCTTCTGTCGGTAAGCTATGATCTGAAAGAACAAACCAAATAAGGAAAAAAGTTTCAAAAAGTTGAATCATACTACTTAGATAAAATAATATTATAACAGATTACTATGATTACTGGCGAGTCTACCAAATGTTGTTCATGGCTTGAAATGAAACCGACTTTGAGCCTTGACAATGTTTCATTGTCCTCCAGACTTTGCATCTCATCTTTGGATGCTGCTGCTGAAGCTGAAGACGCTACATGAAGATCCTCTATTGCCTTTTCTCCTCCTAATCCTCTTGTTACCAACAATTCCACCTCATCAGTCTTCAAATGTGTCTGAAGTGCCACAAACTGTTCAACAGTGAGAATAAAACACAAGTATTTAACCCGTATGTGACTGCAATCATCTTTGTTGCTGAATTACAATGACGAACTTTCACATCTATATATGTTACAAACCTTCAATACTGAAGATTAAGTACTTCCTGCTGTTAACATTTCTGATGTTAAAGAGATAGAGAGAAAGGAGTACTCACTTCTCGGAGCTGTTTAATAAGCAAAGTGGGTCGGCAACAGAGATATGGCTGAGGTAACACTGGTACACATTTTGTGTCCAGTGAGACAAGCTTGAGATGAATATCCAGCTGCAGAGAGAGATAAAGAGAGTAAGTTTTAATCAATATCCAAGATAACTGTTTTCACCTAAGAAGAATGAGAATCATCTATTTCTTTCCTTTGGTACCTCCTCAACACTGTTTACTTCTACATTGCTCCGTAGATATTCCACAAGTCTACTCACGCGAGCATTCCTTACATTCTTACTACTACTACCACTACCTCCTGTTGTATTATTCCCATGCCTTGTGTTACTCCTTGTACCGCCTCTTCCCCAAGCAAGTATCTCCGGATTCCACACAAGCCCTAGAGATATCCCTTTGCTGTTGTCTCGAAGATTCACTTCTGTGTCGTTATCTACACAGTTACCATTGTTGTTTGCACCTGAAGAAGAAGGGTTCTGTGTTGAACGACCTGTAGACCGTTTCCTTCTTTTTCTCAGCCGGACTTCTGCACCACGCTCTTCTGAAGACGAATCTTTGCCGTTGTTATCATCATTATTATCATCGTCATGAGCTTCTACTGTGTTTTCTTCCATGTTTCTGCTGTTCCTTCTCCTTCTTGAGCCACTACGCTGTGGTCTCATTAACGCTGATGTCTCTTTACCATAAGATTTTCTTTTCACAAGAGCCTCAGATTGTCTCTGCGATATTTCAGCTATAGATGCTTGAATCTACACAAAAGCCATAACAAAAGAAGAGAAACATACTTTTCAGATAGTAGTTCCGATAACAGTAAAAAGAAGGTCAATAACAACACTCTCCATAGCACAGACCTGTTTATTACGAGTCTTGTCATCTTCATGAAAAGCGAATTCCTGAAAAAGAAATGTAAAGCATTTTAACAGAAACAATCTCTCAGAAATAAACAAGCAAGCAAGTCCACACAAGAAAAAAGATGTTGATGCTTTACCTCTTCCTCATAGCTATCAATGTTTGAGAATAAAGCTGCAATAAGAGCATCAAACGTGGGGTCGTCTCTTAGAGAACGCCGGCTTGCACAACGTTTCCTGCAAGCGGGACATTCCTTGTTCCTGCAATTAGCAATAAAACTCAAAACGAAGCTTTATGAAAACCAAACACCTATGGAACACCCCCAAGAGAATGATGAACATGTAACTATAAAGTAAGAAAAGAAACCAACAAGTTGAGGGCATACCCCAATCTCATTGACTTATCAATACATTCCCTACAGAACCGGTGCAGGCATTCCATGACAGTCCTTGTTTTCTTTATGATTCCTGGAACAAGGGTAAAACAAGAAACTCCTAATAGCATACTCATACAGTATATTAGTGGAGCTTAAACTAGCAGTACACTGGGATTATGAGATAGTTGGCAATGTGAAAATATCAGCCAAAGTAGTTTTCCTTAATAAAGACAAGTATAAACATATTCTCTGGAACAAATCAAATGAAAAACAGAAAAAGACTAGAGAAGAGTTGAAGAAAGCGCAACACTGGAGCTTTAGGATTAGTTTCATTCCCAACATATATATAAGACGAAATTAAGTACCTAAGCATATGGGACACTGCACGTCTTTACGGATTTCTCCTGGATCAATGTCCATAAACCTGCTTGGAAAAAAAAATCCAGATATATAAAATTAAACAACAAAGATAAAGAATCTGTGTCAACTATCAAGACAATAGTTAAGCTGGTTTTTTAAACTGGACAGAAAACCAAAAAGAGTTTTACGACAACAATAGTTAAGTTGACCTGTCTCAAGACCCAACTTTACAGTGGCCGCTAGAAAGTCTACATTGTTCAACTACAAGAGCTAAAATGGTTTAGAGATTTTGGAGCAGAAGGACGATATTAATTACAACATGCAAGTGCTAAGACCATGATATCATCAGATAACTAAACCAGGGAGAGGACTAGTTCCACAAGACAAAGCCATCAAAATAGAAACCAAGAAACATAATAAAGAAGAGATACCAGTTTACAACAAAACACATCTAGAGAGAGAGAGAGAGAGCGTGGAGAAGGAACCGTACTCTGACTTCTCTCCTGATGTTGTAGAAGATGGACTTTTCTCCTTAGAATCTGAAAAAAGAGAATAATCACATGAATCAAACACGGTCTCACGTATGTATACCACAACAACAACAACAAAGAAGCGTGAAGTACGTTCCCACGAGTAGAAACTCAAAAACCAAAACAATCTTTACCTTCTTCGTCTTCTTCTTCCTCCTCCTCTGCATCTTCATCACCATCTTCCTTATCTTCTTCTTCAACTTCTTCCTCTGCTTCGTCGCGTTTCACTTTTTCTCCGTCTTCCTCATCCTCTCCTCCTTCTTCTTCTTTCTTCTCAACCCTCTCTTGTAGATCCTCTCCAGCTTCCGGACCAAATCGGTCGCCTCGTTGGTCTTTAGCTTCGCCTTCCTCATCGGGAATCTCAGCCGCCGAGAAGCTCTTCTCCACAGGCATTGTAGGAGACAGTGATCTTCCACGAGCTCTATCAGAGAAACCAAAAGCTTCCACAACTCTCTCTCTTTTCTTCTGCTGCGTTTGTGTTTCGGTTCGGTCCCGATATAGAGAGAGGAGAATTAGGGTGCTGAATGCTCCAAGTAAAACATTGGGGGGTTATATTTTATTTTGACCTATAGTTGTGGGGCGTAATGAAGAGGTTTCTAATTATTGTGCCTCGTGAAAGTATAATTAAGGCAATAAAATAAATAGACCGCGATTATTATTTTGATATAAGTAGACCGTGATTATAACAACAATAGATGATGTTTACGGATGTAAGTGGTTGCGGTTTTATTCGTTATTAATAGGTTTGGATGATTGGTATAACGTTTAAAAATTATTGTATTTATGAGATATTTATGACTAATTAACTACCAATTGTAATGGTTAAATAATAAATTAATAATAATTCTATTTTTTTATAATTATAAAAATATTACAAATCATATTATTGATAATAATATAAAAACTATATTTATAAAATTATACAAATGAGTTTTTAAAAAATTTAGAAAATATTTTTGCTTAAAGTTTTATAATATAAATTAAAATAATATATATAGATTTTTGGTATTTCTATTAATTTAATTTAAATTTTTAATTGAATATTTTTTATTTTTATATTTAGATATTTTTTGAAAAAAATATTTTTTTGACCCTCTTGCAACCGTCTACAAATGCAAATGGTACATGGAACCAGCTTTTGAATTTTAAAGATTTATAGCGGTTTGAAACGATTAATATTGTTTTTTTATGATAATTGCAAAATGTCAAAATTGTTACACCGAAAAAACTGTGTTTGCGAGTGATATCGGAAAAATTAGTTATACCGTTACTGACATTACATATCGGCTTTCGACTTGTATGTGCAAGTCCATTTGCCAAGCTTATTTGCTTAGCTCATTAGTACTTATGTGGTTTTAAAAATTGTTAAGGGTTATATTAATGACAAGTATTTGAAAAATTGTGTATAATCTTTCTACAGTCTTAATTATTTCTAAATCATAAATTTTTTTCATTATGATTTGTAAAGATTTTTTAATACAATTTTTTTTCTTTATTTTTCGCTTTAGAAAATTTATATATAAGTCATTAAATTTTTTCAATCTATAGTCAAAATCTTACAGTAAATTTGTAATTATTTACAGCTATAGAAATTTACATTTTATTTCTACATCAAAACAATATAAAGCCACAATTCATTTCAATCAACCCTAAGGATTTTAAAGAAAAAGATTTTTCAAGTACTAATTGATCTATCTTAAAATATTTGACAGTTAAGTCTTCAAGCTATATACCTAACTAAAAATGCATAACAAAGTAAGATTTCAAAAATTTATTGTAAAAATCAAGATTCAATAAATGACTAACTGAAATCATGTAAAGAATAACTTTCTCATGTTCTAATATTATGAGATGAGATTTATTTCCATGCATTGTTCTCCTCTAGAGATCTTGTTTTTTCTCACAATTTCCAAAATGTCAAAACTATGAGTTTATTTTTAAATAATTGTTTCTACTTAGCCATTGTCATTTCAAATGTGTTTTATAAGAAAAGAGATTGTAATAATAAAATTTCAATGTTGATTCTTACCCCCAATAGTTACTTAAGAAAGTACTAATTATTCAAAAAAAAAACAAAGTTAATACAACTGCACAATAATTGCATAAGTATTCATGATATGTGCAACTTAACATCTTATGTGCTTGAGGATTTTTTTGTATTACAATTAGGACAAATTTATCTAAAATAACAAACAAAAATGTTTTCTTTAAGTTTCACCCGATCATACGATCATAAGTTTTTAGTAGTTTTTCACCATTATTTGGAGGTTTGAAATCACAAAAGCCACAATGTGTGTTTAGTCTTCATTTATCATCCAGCAGTTAAACATGTTTATTTGTGAAATAACAAAAAAATTTTGTAAAGAGGGTGGACAGAGATAGGAAGAGAAAAGAGGAGATATGATGTGATTTTGGTTAGATGTTGAATTATGTTTTTTTTTGTGGGAAATTAAGTTAGATACCCAACAAAAAAATCCATAATTTACTATCTCAGTAAAATTACACAATCTTTCCTCTTTTTCTTCCTATCTCTCTCTCTCTACTTTCTCTCTACATTTTTTTATAGTTATCTCACAAATAAATCTTTTTTTTTGTTTGGTTATTGAGTGCAAAATCTTTTAAACATATATATTCCATTATGGCCACAAGTTTTTAGTCAAACATGTTTTTGTAAAAATATCTTTCTAATTTTTATGTTTTTTCTTTTTTTTTATATACATCAAATGCAATAGTTTGTCGACAAATACACTAACTATTTGGATTGAAAAACTTATCTTTAACCTCATTTTTTTCATAAACATATTAAAAGGTAAATCATAATAATTCATGTCACTTTCATTGTTATGATTATACACATATACAGTGCTGCTATAAACCTTTGTCACAAATTTCCTACTAAATACATGTTCTTTCAAATTTACAAAATCAAGATGTTTAATTTTAATGTATTATCTTGTATTTGAAATGTCTGTAGAACATTAATATATAACAAATAGTAGATAATTATTATTTTATACTGAAAGTTGCATCAGCTTTGACAAGCCAATGCATCTCATTCTTTTCATAACACCAATAGTAAAGATTAGTTTTTAACGTGTGTGGTTCACTAATTAGTCTTCTATATTTCAGAAAGTCTCCCTTATATAAACTTCATTTCTGTGTGTTTGAGTATTGGTAGAAAGTTTTCTTTCAAATTTCAAGAGAAATTTAGTATCAAATTTGTGGAAAATATCATATCTTGGAGTATTATGATGATAATCAAGAAAATATCTTAGGACACTTCTGACGCAGTTTTTGTGTATGAGAAAGATTTGTTATCCTGATTCTGCAAATGTATGAGAAAGATTTGTTATCCTGATTCTGCAAATGAACATCTTTCTACTTCAATCTATCAGATGATAAGTCAAAGTACTCCTTAAAACCCAAAGAACCTGAGTGGAATTTTGTAACTATTAAGAAAGATAACAAGAGAAAAGTTTGTATGTATCTACACATCTCTATAATATAGGAAGAAATGTACATGCACGTATACACAAAGATAAAACTCTATGATGAGTCTGTATAAATGTTATACACATATATGTAATCACAGAGCTGAGCTTTTCTATAAAGCCAACAATCTTAAATCTCTATTACAATTACCTTTTCTTCATTCAAAATCTAGGAACCAGATAAAAGCTTATCATCAGGCTCTTCTTTGATACAAAAGAAAAAAGACCCAAACTGGTTCTGTTTTTGTCCCTTCCTGCCAAATTAACCAAATGATTTCATACACATGATTCAGTTTCTGAATTGTTTTGCCTTCTGCCTGGTGAATTCCTGGAGCTGCCGGTCATGTTCTTCCAGCATCTGATCAACTTTACTTGGCTGAGCCAGCAATGGACCCGACATGTACATTTTGTTTTCCTCCGAATCATACTATACGTTAAGAAACACAGAGAGATATAAACCAAAATGTAAAGTAAAAGAAAAAGTAAAGGAAGTAAAGAATCTCTGAGATGACTTACCCAAGATGGATCATTTGGGATTTTGGTTTGCCTCTTACTATTACCCATAGTGTCAGCTCTGTTGAATGTTCTCAAATTCTCCCTTTGCTTATCCATGATGAGTTGATTCGAGCCAACTCCAACTGTGTCTACACTTTGTCCTGATCTGTAGGAACGATGTATTCTAGGGGCTGCATTGTCCTTCACGTGTGTTAACCGGTTTTTCATCATCGGACCCGAGTGTGAGACTCTTCCACTCGTTGTATTGTTGCTGGTCATCTCCTTTGTAATCTGCATTTGTCTTGCTGAATTACCCATCACACAAGTTCTCAGATAAGGATTCTGCATCAGCCAACAAGTTTTTTGTTGTTTAGTTTATGAATCTGATGGATCATAAGTAACACCAAACCATAGAAGATCAAGCCTATCTGTTACCTCCATAGCCGCTGTGTGTGATGGAATAGCTTTCACAGGCGGGACAAGTTTTCTCTCGTGTGATCTTCTTGTCTGAGAGTCTTGTCTCTCATGCTTCTCCTGTGCAGGTCGTTGTTGTTGCCTCTTTGCATCATCTCGGAGTTTAGCATCAATCTCTTTGCTTGGAGGATATTTTGGTAGAGAAGATGGATCACAAGCTAACGGCTCTGTTCTGAAGTACTGCTCATCAATAACTATGTGTTACCAAACCACAATACTTTAATATCAAAACATTGAAAGTTAAACCAGTACCTCACTCTCAAGAGCTCTAGCTGCAGAGCCTCTCCGATCCGGATCTATGGAGAGTAAAGCCTCCATAAGCGAAAGAACATTGGTAGGCAAGTCCTTGAACATCTCTGCTACACGTCTTCCATAAGGAAGAGCAGGTCTAAACGCAGCTGAAGGTGGTAACTTCAGTTTCCTCCAGTAATCTTCTGTTGGTGAACCACATAGCTTGAATATTTTATGCAGTTGTTCCACCTTAGCAAACATTATATTATACAGTCAGCTTAGTGGAAGATGAGTTGTAGATGGATTTAAGAGTGTATGTACCTCTGTTTTCCCCGGCAGGATCGGTTTCCCGGAGTATAGTTCACCTAAGATACATCCTGTGCTCCACAAATCAACACCAACACCGTAATGACAAGCTCCAAGAAGAAGCTCTGGTGGTCTATACCAAAGAGTCACAACACGGCTGGTCAATGGAATCCGGTTTTGTGGGTCGAAGAACGTAGCTAAACCGAAATCTGCTATCTTCAAGACTCCATTACTATCAATCAGTAGATTTGATCCCTTTATATCACGGTGCAGAACACCGCGACTGTGACAATGATGAAGCCCGCTTAGAAGCTGTTTCATGTAACACTTAACCTAAAAGTAACAAAAGAAGAAGAAGAACAGCAAGTTGAGTTTGATATACAGTGCTTAGAAGCAACTTAATAGTTTAGTTTAGTTTAGTACCTGAGGCTCAGAGAACTTAATACCGGGTATGGAAGCAAGTCCGACGAGATCATGATCCATGTACTCGAAAACCAAGTAAAGAGAAGATGAAACAGAGGCAGTGATCAAGCCTTCTAACTTGAGTACATTAGGATGATCAAGCCTTCTCATTACAATAATCTCTCTAGCCATAAACTTAACACTTTCTAAATCGCTAAGATCAAACCGGACTCTTTTAAGCGCAACGATCTTGTTATTAAGAAGATCACGAGCCTTGTATACACTGCTATAAGTACCTTGACCAATCTGCAATCCCCACACAAAGAAGAAGCATGAGTTCATCATCAAATAGAAAATGGTGAAAAAAGAACAAAAACAGAACATAAATTACTTTCTCGAGTTTCTCAAAGGTACTAGCACGTCGTGGAGACCAATCCACAAGTGCTTCACCAGCCACTGAGACAAGCCAAGCAGGCCATCCTGCATCCACTTGTGTTGCTGCAACACTAGGCTGTCTCTTTAGTTCCTCATGTGGAGTAGTGTCTTCATCTTCATCTGTATCACCAATCTCTGAAATCTCATGATGTTTCTCAGACAACCTACTTGAACTGAACTTTTGGGATTCTACCAACCCAACTTTGGCGTCTCTGCTTTGGCTCGAATCATCGATCCTCGATGAACGCTTCTCTGATGATTCCTTCCGTTGTTGTCTCTTCAAAGACCTCTTCTTAGAGATGATGCAACCCATGATCTCCTCAAGAAACCCTAATTCATCCACTAGGCGAGACCCAGTTTCACCATCGACTCAAAAACAGAGTGTAGAAAAACAGAGCAAAGAAACAAGAATCTGATGGCAAAGGGAAGAATTTGAACTCGACCCAAAAGAAAGAAGCGAACTTTGATTAAGAAAAGCAAAACCCAGGAAGGGGAAATCGAAGTTTGGAGGATTCAGATGATGAATTGATGTTTTTAAAGACTTTTATGGAATAGAGACAGAGAAGAAAAGATTGAATTTTTCTTGTTTTCAGATTGGTGTCATTTGACCGATGAAACACTGCATTGACACAGAAACAGAGAGGTGTGTGTATGTATACATGTGTGTATATATATACGTGTTTAATTAAACAGTTCACACAGACAGCCTCCGTCAATGGAGAGACTTTTCACTCACTTTTATGGATAATATAGTCAAATTGATTTATTGACTCTTTTTTCAAGTGTTACTAATCTTTTCTCGTTTTATTAAAGAACAGATCTCCTAAATAATCTATCTTAAAGTGAAAATTTGGGACCATACATTTGTACTAGATTTTAATTTGAAAACTACACCATTATATAATTTTTTAAAAAACTACATTTTTATATATGTTAATTAGTGAAATTATCCAATTTGAATATTTTAAATTATTGTAATATAATTTGTCAAAATATTATTTAAATATTTTAATTAACGAGATTTTTTTTTTCAAAACAATAAGATTAAATCTATACAATATCTTTCTAAAATATATCTTATAATTTATTTTGCAAAAAAGAAAATAAACATCTTATTCCTCGTATCTTATTTCTATTTTTTAGTTCTCTATTTTTATGAAGCATGTCTGAAACTTTTTTCTACTTTTTGTAATATCTTTAGTGGAATTTGATACAACTTTACAAAATTACCTTTAATGAATAATAATTTTCAAAAATACTTTAACTTTTTGATGAAAATATATTTAATTGGTTTTTCTAAATATTTATAAAACAATTAGAAACTCAACCTCACCCATTTAACACTAAACCCTAAACAATAATCACTAAAGTGTAAACTCAAATGTTAATATATTTTTGATAATGTGTATTTTGCAAAATGATACTTAACTTATGATATTTTTAGCAATTTCTTATATCTTTATTGGTTTTTCATTTTATGTTGTATAATTATTCCTTTTTCTAGTTCTCTATTTTGTGTCGTTTACATATTTGTTATTCTAGTTTTTTTTTATGAGACTATCAACTTTAGAAGTGATAAATTTTGAAACAATCGCATATGCAATCGTAGAAGACGCACTAGATCCAGTAAAATCTGGTTTAGGGACTAAATAAATGTGGATAATCACCAAGAATCGAAAGCTCGAAAGCTGCCACTCAACGACCTGAACCTGGAGCATAATGTTTTTCTTACAACAATTGGAACCTACGAAAACAATAATTTGTCATAACACCACAACATCCATGTATACAAATATGATATCAATTTGTTCATATATTTATAGCACCCACTAAGTTACTAATAGTTGGTATTGTACTTTTTTCAGAAAAAAAAAAACAGTTAGTGTTTATAAACGCTACAAAACATCATGATAACACTCTAAATAAAGATGATTATAGTTATATATAAATCTTAAAACTTCCTTTTTTTATTAACTTTGTAAAACATCAGTTTCTTAATCGTATGTGATGAATAGAATTCTTTGTTTGCAACGTAATTGTGTAAGCTGTTTATATAGATTTTAAATTATTTCAAAAAATTATTTTTTTTACTATCTTAAATCATTGGTATGTTATTATCTCAAATATATGCTTATTTTAAAACAAAAATAATTTCGAATTCAAATTTATTTTATTTTTTTAGTTTTATATTAAATTAGGATAAAAATATCTTTTCATATTTAAGAAAGTGTAATTTTCAAAAATAAAATAAAAATAAAGGTATATATTTCAAATTTCAAATCACAAATAGAGTATTTTTCAAATTATCATTATTTTTTAATTTTTGTTTACAAAAATAGCACATTGACCAAACAGATTTTATTAAAAGGAAAATGATATTTTTTTCCTCATTTATAATTTATTTATTATTTATTAAATCTTGAATAATAAATAAATATTAAAAATGAAATTTTATTCAATGGGAATTTTGATTCAACAAAGAGTCATGTTCTTCGAGCTTATTCGGACAGTGACTGACTGGTTGCAACGTTACAAGACAACAAGCAAGCTTGAGTGGAGGCCCAAACCTAACACTCTGAAGCTCAACAAGGAGACCGAGCTCAAGCACAGTTAGCACCAGTGGTTTCCTTCGTTACTGCCACATGACAAAAACATAGCAGAGACAGCTTCTGTGAAACACAACTAGGAGTACGTAGCGGCTTCCCATAATCGTTTTGCAGTCCTGTCGTCCTTATCTGAAGAGTAGAAGAGCCTCTGGGTTGTCGACATGTGGCAATGAGACATTAGAGTTTCATGATGAAAAAGCTCAGTATATATAAGAGCTACTCTCTAATCATTAAACTTAAGCAAAAACAAATACAAAAGGTTCACTCTTTTTTTTTTTTTTTTTTTTTTGATAATCCAGGGTTTATTCCCTGGACGCTGCAGCCCGCATGTGAATTCCGCAGTGGCTGGGATTCGAACTTGTGATGGCGGGCACTTCAGTTGAGGTTCCTTTACCACCAGACCACAAGGCCCAGTTAAGGTTCACTCTTTATCAAAGTTTCATCTCTGCTTTCAGATTTGATCCCAACATCAATATCAATTTTGTAGCATCTATGTTTTGGCATACCTTCTTCTCTGTTGGTCTTCTCCGCCTTGATTCACTTCTTTTAAAACATTAGGTTTAGGAACATAAGACGATCAGAACCTTTTTGTAGATTATAGTCTTAGGCAGAGGCTACTTTAGTCTTTCAGTGATCCATATACGGTATGTTCTACAAGCTTGTTGTGTTTTTTTTACTCAAATTAGGAGATGATGTTAGTTAAGTCAATAACAATAATGATAATATTCAAGAATACAAAATGCTGTTTTCTCATAGGAAACGAACAAGTAACAAATGTGCTGATCTTTTAGCTAGAAAAGATATTATTTCCAATACCTAATGAAGCTTGTTTCACTGATGTCTATACTTTCTTCAACTTTTTGTAAACAGTGACAATGGTATGTATTGACGTTTTAATCGGAGAAAAGTTTTTCTACTAAGGATACGAATGAAGACAAGTATCATTAATTTTCTAAAAGACTGAAAATATATAAACTCTTTCCATGATTTTATGCAATATCTATAGCACAATTTGTGACAAATATTGGTCACGTTACTGCGTTACTATTCAGATTTAAACGCGATAGAGATTTATCTAGACATGTGAGTATGAGTTATTCAAATAAAAATGTACTTCTAAGAAAAATGAAATACTCAATGCAAGAAAAAAATGAAAAATACAAACCTAAATAAATTGGATAACATTTTTTTAATTATACAAAGATATCCAAGTTTCCATCGAAGTGGGTCTAGACTAACCCTGTATTAGCAGCCTATGTTTCTGACCCATGTGTCAGTCCTCTGTTCCTGGCAATTTGATAACATCATATTGGTAGGAACTAGTTTTCAAAGTCAAACTAAGGACTTTCATAATATCAAATTCAGAAAATAGAATCTTTAATTAGGAATAATATAAAATGCTTGTATTATCAATTCATGTATAATATGTTTGTAATAATGTTCTTGATTGACTTTGAAATTTTGTGTGGTTGATTTTTATGTTGAAAAAGAGAAATGGCAACGCAAAAGAAACTGAAAAGCCCTAATATAAACGCTAATCATACAGCCCACTCAATTTGATTTTTTTTTTTAATTTGACGGTCCATTGATAATAGTAAGCTTCAACGATTCTTGCTCCTGCTCTTGTTGATGTACATCCTGTCGTGCAACTACAATAATAGTATAACCACAAGGTCCACAACTATATTTAATTAATTATGTTTGTAACATTTAAATAAAATAAAATTTGATTCTGACGTTTGTGTCTGAAAGTTATTTTCCCAACTAGATCCAAATTGAAAATTAAACAGAAGAAAACAAAATCTAATCAAACCCAATTACAGATGGTTTTGATTGGTTTTAGTTTTAATAAACTCATCAAACCGAAAAGAAGAACGATCCACCCCTAAAAAGATTTTAATGTTAATTCTCCATAGCTCAAACAACTAAATGAAGACAAGTAATAAATGGCATCTATATTAATAATGTAGAAAACTACTCTCTTCTCATAATACCGCATCATTTTTATATGCTCTAATTTTGTGACACATTATCACAAAACATTAAA